>WEDG01005741.1:0-87819 GCA_017591395.1 Schistocephalus solidus | reverse complement strand
TTGTTCACAGAGTGCAGCAATTATTCACTTTGTATTTATTTATACCACGATACGTCAGCCATAGTGGCCGGCTTGCTAGTCACATAAACTATGACTCCTCCTCCTCGTCGACTTGGTCTATCTCTCCTGAAGTGTTGATATCCTCTAAGTGATATTTCAGAATCAGCAATGTCTGCAGAAATCCATGTTTCCGTGAAAGTTCTAATATCTGGTTTAATTTCATCCACTTCGTTTCTTAGTTCGTCTAGCTTGTTGAAAAAGCTTTCTTCATTGGCGGAGAGGACCTTTATTGGTCGTTTTGTCGGGGAGAACCAGCCCTCATTGTTTCAGGTTTTGGCCACATGAAAGACACCTTGATCTGGACTATTTGATCGTCTTTGATTTTCAGCCTTTTCTCTCTTCTGTCAATTCTCTCCCTAAATTCTCTCCTTAGTTCTCTAATATTCAGCCAGTCCCTCAGCTCTTAGTTCGGCTGAAAAAAGGTTACTATGTGCGATCTCAGTAAGGTCATACTTCCTTATAACAGAAGCGATGCCTGGCTTTCGTTTTCAAAAAAATTATTTTTAGAGGCCTTGGGATGTTTTCATGTTGTGGCTGGGGTTTATTTCGATCTTAACAACGGCTTTGATAAAGGGCCTCATATGAGACTCGTAGTTAAGTAAGAAGAATAAGGACTTCGTAGTCCACTTATTGATTTGATTACGTCATATCTTATCAATCGAAAACATAAGGCCTTGGTGGGTTCCTCATTTTCAGCTGTGATCCCTATTCTAAGCGGTGTCTTTTAAGGCACCATGATAGGTCCTCTTTTTTGCTTTGCATTAATGATATTTCATCTGCAGTTAAACACTCTCAGTCTTATATTTAGTGGACAATCTGAAATGTGTATATTCCTTCTCTAAATCTTCGGCTCAATGATGCTTATAAGAAATTCTTGCAGATTTGCTTGCTCATTCCACGTGCAACTCAACGTGACAAATGCCATTCTCACCTTCTAAGTGTCCGTACGTATGCTTTGGGCTTAACAGACTACCACAACCTGTTATTTTTCAAGGCACTCCTATGAATGAATGTTCCATCCTGAAGGACTTAAGTTTAAGTTTCACTTTTAATTTAGATTTTCAGCCTAATGCTGATAGATTTACGGCCAAAGCTG
Source organism: Schistocephalus solidus (assembly GCA_017591395.1). Taxonomy (NCBI): domain Eukaryota; kingdom Metazoa; phylum Platyhelminthes; class Cestoda; order Diphyllobothriidea; family Diphyllobothriidae; genus Schistocephalus; species Schistocephalus solidus. The sequence goes on along the minus strand of WEDG01005741.1, from coordinate 86,663 downwards.
CCCAGATTTGTAGCTGTATTTCTTATAATTTATATCTTTTGAAATTCAATTAAGACTTTATCGAATGTTTGCCAATCCTATTTTTGAACATTGGTGCCTATTATTTGGTTTAATGACCAAGTCTAGCCATTCTAACATTTAAAAGATGCAAATATATTTTACTCGGAAACTCTTCCCTCCGACACTTTCAACTTCCTCCTACTTGAATAGGTGCCAGCTAACTACCCTAAAATTTTATCGGTTTGGAGACTGTAAGCTGGCTTCTGCCTCATTTATCGCCTTAATTATAGTCAAATATTCCCCGAATTTCAGCCCTTACCCCCGTTAGTCATCCTCACAACATACGTTATCCTTCACTGACTATGCCTCCTCCTTTATCCTCCACTTCTAAACGCTCTCTATTCTTTGCTTTCAGGTATTGCTTTCTTTGGAATAACCTTCCAATCGATATAAGGTTATCAAATAACCTGTCTACTTTAAGGCGAAGCCTGCACATCTATCTTTGCACTGATTCAATTTTCCTTTTCCTTCCTGAGCAGCTTTCTTAATGACCGCGAGAAAGGACCATTGGGAATTTAGAAGGCCTTCTCCAAATTATATCTTCCATGCATCGTTTCTCCCATGAACTATGATTTCTTCACAACCCATGCCTCCGTAAATGATCGGCAAACAATTATGTCATATTACGCGCTCGTTTTGAAGCACCTCCGTTTCGAATGCCGATAACCATAATCATAATTACAATTTGAATACTGAGCTGGGCAGGCCTCAGATTTATCATCGATTCTCATGCTAACAAACACCCCTGAGCGCATCATTTTCATCTCTTCTTACTGAATTGTCGGATCTCCCATTATCCTTTCGTTCTACGATCAGAAGCAACCTATCATGTTGCTTCATATGCCCTCGTGGAGTATTTTTGCTTTTCCTGCACCTATGTTTTTTAAAAAAGAATATCTCTGCGGCCTGTTTTCGTCCATTCTTGATTTCGACCATCATTTGGAAATATTGACGACTCCAATTATGCCCTTGGTCTTCGTGGTTATTGACTCTTTGCAAACGGCTATAACCTCGTCTGCCATCGCATTTGCCGCGCCTTAAGGCGAGCGTGCTTGCAGCCCTATCCTTCTTCCTGGTTTTGACCCTACACGGACTGTTAACAATCGTTTCCGTTCCTCTGCCGGTGGTCTGAGAAATCAGCAATGGGAGTATCATCGTCGCTTCTCTTCCAATTCTATCATGCTCTTCACGATCTCTACGTGCCTTTCATCGTTCGGCCCTAAGCGTACGGATGATGACTGCGAAAGATTTTCCTTGTCTAACACCCTTGAAAGTTACGCTTAAAGCTAGTCGATACGCATTGTATCACAACTTTGGTGGTTAAAATAAGCCCCTGTCGTTATATGATTACTCCTACGACGAGGAGCGTTTTGAATCCTTATAAACTCTCATCAGCATGTCGGTCCTACCCCAAGCGTATTGTTTTCTTCCAGGAGTGACAGTTTTTTCTCATTAACAATCCACAAACCCCATTCAACATATGCATTTTTCATAAAAAATGCCCTAGGAGTTTTTTCAGTATGTTTTTCTAGGTATTTTTTACCACACTGATTTATTTCCTGCTGACCTGCTATTCATAACTTAACTGCACATGAGTTCGCGCTCATTTTCACCATTTTTTTCCAGTAACAGTGCCCTTCCGGGTACTCAAATAAATCCTCTATCTATAAAACATCTATAACATTGGAATTTTCTTGCAATTGAATGGAACGCTTCCCTAACCAATTTCTACCTTTTTTAGAGATTAGTCTATCTAAGTCCAGTTAATCGGCCGAACCACACAACAAGAAAGATGTGCTCGCATTTGAAGATTTCAGTGCTGGCATCTGATTGGATGTGATGGACATTCCAATCGACCGCGGCCGACTCTACCTCTGTCAAATGAACACTTCAAAATCCAAAATCTAGACCCATAAAATCTTAACCAGCAACATTAATTCCTATACTATGTAGCTATTTTATTTCAAATTTTACTATTACTATACCACTGAAGACAGTTTGGTTACTTAAAACAATCTACCTATTTTACACTATTGGCTTAGCATAAAACCAAAACCAATTTAAAGTGGCAGCAGAATGAGGGTGTATGTTTTAGGTTTTCTTCCTGCGTTCTCAGGACATTGACAGCGCCCAATAGATGTTCTATCAATAAATCAATCATTATTTCCAAAGCATTATTTCTATTACTTTACAACGTAGACAGTTAGATTGACGTGATGAGGTCTGTTGACATTGGTTCGAGCCCAACCCTTACACATTGGTTACATATTTGTTGCCTTCAACCAGGATTGCAAAACCTTTTATCTGTAGCGCCTTCCACCTTGTTGCACACGCCACGCACGAAGTCTCGTGAGGACACTTATCGAGCTGCCGAACCGAACGCACACAACCTCTGGGGCAGCCAAGCCAAGCACAGGCGCCACCAACTGCTCTCGCTCAATCAACTGATCAAGTGGCCAATGCATCAATCTCACATAACGTTTATTCACTCACGCCCACATCACGCTAGTGGACAGACGCGTGCGCAGGCCCTGGGCTTGCCACGCGTCAGAGCCTCTGACCACCACTTAGTTATTGTACAAGTGATTATTGTAGGGCTCTGAGTACAACCACTGCTTCGCCCCCTACAAATCCAAAGTATGAACAGAAGATATTCACCAGTGGTTTGGAGACTTCGCTTCTCATTCGTTTTCGCAGCCATTTGTCGATGTCTGGAACGGACTCCGAGAGGATTTACTAGTGGCGGACACAGCCGGGTAGGAACGCTCTCTTACACCAAACCAACGCTTTGCTCGTATCTACCAAGAATGGTTACATATATTAGCTCACATTATCCTCAACCCTTAAGGGTGCTCGGGCCTCAGCCTCACCTTTGGAAGAATATTTCGCAAAGTGCATGTGTTGCTGCCAACCGATCTTACCGAACTTATGAGCATTCGGGTTTACAAACTTTCTTCATATCGTATTTCTAGTTGACTTTACCCACGTTGCGACTATGGAACGCTACACTAAGTGCCTAGCAATGCATTTGGTGACACTGAATTTCATTAACCAGATCTTGCTTCAAGCCCACAGCTCTTCTGTCTCCTGTTGTAGTTTGTCAGTTTCGTTAATTTTTATCCCCTTCCAAAGCCCAGGATCATTTGCAAAAGCACTTTATTCGATTATATTTCCCGTACTAGGCCATATACACAGATACTGGATAGAAGCGGCCCAAGAACAGACCTTTGTGGGAGTCCACTGCTAATGGGCACTCATTCTAAAGATGATCCACCTGCAGTACCTTTTCAGCCTAAGATCCTTTGCGAAAACATTAACTGCAGCTTAACAGGTTCCCTTTATTCCTTGTAATGGAAAGATTTTGGATGAGGTGCTTGTGTTGAACGCAATCAACAGCCTTGCTGAAGTCAAAGTAAATGATTTCGCGTGGATCGACTTAATGCACTGTTTTTTATTAACGTTGGAGCGCTTGAAGGTGGTTTGTAGGACAATCAGGCATTTATCAGAAACTTGTTTGAGCTGAGCTGTGTGTATCAATTGAGATAATTTATTTTAAGCTATCCTTACCATCAGCTTGCAGTTGATGCATTTCAGGATGGCCGGTTAGTAATTGGTCAAATATGATGGTTTCTTAAGGATTCTACACGCCTAATACACCTAAGGGCTTATAATAATTATTAGCATCCGGTTGGACCAGTGGTTAACTCTGGATTGGAAAAATGTATGAGAACACCGTAAAAATTTGGGTCCGATTGTGCTGTACCAAGAAAGTAGGGCTGACATTGAAAACAATAAAATAACTCAATAATTTTTTGGCAACATCAAAGAGCTACCCATGGCGGATTGTATGCACTCCCATAGGAAAATTCAATTTTAAAGGAAGTTCTGAACCCGGAAGGTTTCATAACGGGCTTACAAAATTGACCTACTTTACAGCGAACAATTGCAAACTCACTGTCATTGACCATGCCACTGAATCGTGTTCAAGGTGCAACGAATCAAATGCTATTAAAAAGTGTTCGATGATTCTGTTTATTAGGAGTTTGAAGGGGCCTTCAAATAAATAATAGCTCTTTTTTCGTCATTCTTCCAGCATACAGATCTTGCTCAGGAGACGAAAGGTTTTCAAAAGTAGCAATATTGAATGACTGCCCTCTCATGAAATATTACCAGTTGTACCCTAATATTCGTGGTGATGCGTGGTGATCTCATAATGCGTGGTGATCTCCGGCAGACATTCCGCATTGTGAAGGGATTGGATTGTTGCCTGGAATTCTTGGGCTTCTTTGAATTTGCCGCCACGACCCATCTCCGAGGTCACCCATTGAAACTGCGTGTCCAGCAGGCGAGACTGGATGTTCGCAAGTTCTCCTTCTCTGTCAGAGTGGTTAAACCATGGAATGCCCTCCCTGAAGACGTTCTGATGTCACCATCGCTGGAAAGCTTTAAAAGGAACCTTGACAGTTTTATGTTCCGCAACGAGCCTGAGCGATGAGGAATTTATCTTAACCCTCGAGAGTCGTGCACCACTTGTCATATTTTATGACCGCCTTTTGTACCTTTGCAACCCGCATGGGTTCTCTGTATACCGCACTTAATTTTACGTTACAAATAGGGTACTCAAAGGCCCATGCCTATTTCCCTCAATAAATTGAATTGAATTGAATTCTTATAATTTTGGCAGGTGCGCCGCGGTCTACCTAGATAGAGTACTTTTGTAGTTTTTTGTGGAAACGCGTTACACAAAATTTGGCAGGTTGGCATTCGAAATATTGAATTCAACTGTCGAACTTGTGGTGGTCATTGAAATTTGATTATTTAACCTCTTCTTCTGATCCTCAGGTGTGTTCAGACGTACTCAGGATGTTCAGTCACACAACCTGCATATTCCTTAAACACAACACTAGCTTCAGTGGACAGAAGGTGTCTTGTAATGGCATATATGTAACTAGAGAACCGACCCATATGCCAGATATATTTATGAAACTGAATATGTTAATCTGTGAACAATAAAGTAAAAAAATTTATTTTAAACACCCTAGGGCACTATCAAATGGAATCGCTATTTCGTATTAAAAATTCACATATTATTTATATCACAGTCACATTTTCGGGCATGAATTGGCCTTGCAACTACGTTTATATCCGGGACACTAAATGGTGACTGTTTTAGAACGCTATATTAACGAGATTTGATGTGCATCATTTCTTTAAGTGAGCTATATGATAATTTAACACACTAATTTTCCGGGCGGCGCCTTAGTGTTTCGTTCGCTCGTTTTGCTATGCCTTGCTTTTCTGATTAAATTGCAATGTATGGAAAGGGAAAATTAATTGGTGGTCCGTCGGATGTTCAGTCTAAAGAGAAGTAAGTCGCCTTTCTTTCTTGTCATCACATAGACTCGCTATGTATGTGTATGAGTACCTCATACATATGGGAGCACAGAAAACGGCAAACTCGTTCCTTCAGGAGGTATTTTGCTTAAGTTTTAACCCTATAACCGAAACTTTAAGATTCGATGGGACAAATCCATAACAGTTGGTGACCCACCCGGTTTTCTTCATTCGTGGTGGAGGTCAGTAATTTGTTTGGCATTATTATTATTATTAATTCTTCAGCGTGTTTTGGGATTTGTACAGTGCCGCTCCTGAACGGCGTGACACACACGAGCATTCAAATGAAGCCAAGGCTTTCCACGATTACGTATGATCCATTATTTCCTTGTTTACTTCTCCTTATAGGGTTTTGTGCCTTCTGGGTATCCGAATGGGCTTTTGCATGTAAGTTTGGCATACTTGTAACTGTCCCTAGTTTTGTCGAAAATTTTCCTGTCAAGACACAGCTGTTTGTGCATAAAATTTCGTCTGTTATAATTTCGTTTTGTTTTATTCTGCCCCTGGCCCGCTACTTTATCGACGCTGGTGCGATCTTCGAATGTTTTCTGTGCCCTGGTGTAGATGTCGCTTTTCCGTCATTATATGTACAGTCATCTTTTACCTAAATCACTATTAACTCTCAAGTGAAGCTGCCCTTATTCTTTGGCGAATCCACCACATTAATCCATTCCAGTTGCCGACAAGCCAGTTAAAACTGCTAGTCGATCACCAGTTTCTTTTGTGATACTTGGCAAGCATAGCTGCGTCAATGTGATCTTCCAGTCTTGTGTTTCTAACACTTCTCATATAATTCGCAGGTGCCTATTAGTATTTAGACCTTTAATATCTGGACATAATCCATTAGTCATTATCTTTTTATGTGCATCTTACCCTAATTAGCTTTCGGAGCTCCTGTTCACCCCCAGTATAACTCTTTTTAGGAACACTGTATGCCGCCTCGTCCCTTGTCGAACACCTTTTTGCATCGCGTTCCACAATCTGGTCATCCCGGCCTTCAGGGCCCCGTCAGTGGTGGACCACCTGGTAGTGGACTCAACAACATGGCACCTTCCTTAGGCCCACTTGGCCCGGATTCTGGCGGGATGCGGCAACGACCCTCTATTCCCCCAATGCTGCCCAATGTCGGAGCTGGCGGTCCCGGCTCCGGGGCTGGACTTGGCCCCAACTCCCAGCCCATGCATCCATCTATGCGTTTCCACCAGCCAGGTGGTGGACAGTATGGTCCCGTCCCCGGTGGTATGATAGCCGGACCACAACATCCCGGTGGCCTTCCGCCTGGTCAGCCGGGTCATCCCATTCACAGTGTTCCTCTCTCACATCATCTTCATCCATCTGGAGCAAATATTGGTCATGGGCCACCACCGTCCAGGGCACGTTGGATGGGACCCTGTTCTGGTGGTCCCCAGGGCCCTGGATCTCAGGGCAGCGGCGGTGGTGGACATCCAGTCGTTTGTAGTGGTATTGGCCCTATGCCACCACAGACCTCTTCCGCGGGTGGGATTGCCCCCAGTCCCGGACATCCGGGTACTCCTGGCAGTGGCGCCACACAAGTTGCTGCACAGAGTCCTGGAAATAACGGCAACCCCGGTGGTCTTCCGGGCAGCCTTAACGAACCACCACATCCATCTGGACATCCGCATCATCCAACCCCACCACATTATGCCCAACAACAACAACAGACTCCTCCCGTCTCTTCTGGCCTAGGATCTGCAGATGCAGTATTTTCTGTCCGGTCAAATAATCAGCTCGTCCTCGGTGGCGGACCCGGAGGTTGTCCCTCTCAAGCTCAAATGGACAGTCCGTTTTGTGTTGGACCTCCTGATGGAATGATTAATGGAAGCGGTGGCGGTGGAAATTCAGGGCGAAATTCCATGATGCCACCCCCTCCGCCTGAATATGGTAGCTGCGGCATGCCTGGCGGTAACCCAAATCCGGGCTCATACACTGGTGATATGAAGATGTCCCCTATCCATTCTGGTCACCCGGGTGATATGATGGGCCCAGGTGGTGGTGGCAGTGGAAGTGGCGGTCCGAACGGTGCGGGTCTCCTCTTATCTGGCCCTCAATCGGAATACGGAGGCGGTGCTGGAGGTGGTAATTTTGGAGGACCTCAAATACCACCTGACGGCCTTATCATGCCTCCTTCCATGCAGCAGCAGCAGCAACAACAGCCCGGCCCATCAAGCAACGGTGGAGGTGGTGGCCCGCCAAACTCGATGCTCCACAGTGGCCCAGGTGGTGGATCTCAACAAGGGGCTCCTCCTCCCCCCCAGTACATGCCTCTGAATCAGCAGCCAGGGTCCCATGGCGTCCCCTGTGGTGGAACTGTACAGTTTCCGGTGAGTCTTACCATCACAACTTTACTTACACTTTTATGCTTGATTCACGTACTGCGTACTGCTTGTTGAAAAGTTGCACACATCCCCACGTGTAGGCGTGCCTGGAATTCGGTATTCACCCAAGTTTAGTAATTTATAATCTGTGTGGTTCCGTGTGGGTACTTACTTAGCCATTTATCATCATTTTTGAGAACTTCTTGGGGTTTTGGGGGGAGAAGGGCGAGTTCTCGAAAAAAGCCACCTGTTTGAACAAATATCTACTATTTTAATTGTAAAATTCCACAAAAATTATTGTAGGCTCTTATAAATCGGACCATGCCTTATATTTAGATTATGCTGTGTCTATGTTAACGAGGGGCGCACAGTTTCTTATTCTCGTTTCACTTAGCCCAAATACCGGTTTACCCTGTTCCCGAGTCCTAAAGGTTTGTAGGATATGGGAAAAAGGGAGTCGCATGTCCCACCCGATCTATGAGTGGGGACCGAACCGGTAAGGGGACGGTGGCGGGGAATCCTTGTTTTATGGCGATTAACACTTATCTTGTCGTAACATCGTTGTGGTTTTGTGTCTTTTACTGTTGCTCGATTTGGCCCACCGGTGTGTCGCCACCTTTAAAGGATGTTACCGTGGTTTGCCGTGCGATTTCCTATTCGTTGTCGTTGAAGGTCTTTATGTTATTCGCCACCTGTGAGCTCAACTGTTTGCCTGCAACTAAGGGACAGGTCCTTTGTGGGATTCCTTTCATCTCATGGTACGTTGTAACCGATGAGCAGCTGCTTCAGTCTCCCTAGTGCAAATTTGCAGGCTCATGGTTAAACTTTGCAGCATGCAATGCTGTCTCGGCATTTCCAGAAAATAAATTGCATGGTGGCAGCAAAATTAACGTGTCCTGACAATTGGCCTCAACCGTACGCACTTGATCGCTCATTCAACTTAGGCCAGAACCCATGTTCAACAAATACTTGGCCATTTTTGCTTATAAATGTATACCTTAAGTATAACTAACATCTATTTTTTGTAACCGGAGCCAAATTTTATTCCATTTATGTTTATGTCCTGCGGTTAAGTTTAAGTTCCCTACAGCCGTGTCTTTCAAAAGTGCTTCGTGATTCTCATAAAACGTTTTTGCACTTAATCATGATCTCATTAACGTTTGGAAGAGTTGTTATAGATGCTTCCGCATACTGTCCGTTCGCCTTTAACAATGGTTTAAACCCTTGTTCATATGTCATGCTTGAAACTTAGAACGAACATTTTAGGTGAGTGTTTAGGCACGGTTTTGTGAAACTAATCCTTACTGAAAAGCCTTGACGGTGTTTAGTGTGACCTTCGCACTCACAACAAGAAAGTAATTGTTCTGTTAAAAGCTTTCGCCTTATACCGTCCTCATTCTCTTGTGTTTATAACCAGTTCTCTATATATCGGCATTGGAAGCGGCAGCGGTTTTGCTTATTAAACGACAAAATTGTCGGTATTTTGTCAAGTCCTGGTTATCTAACTGTTTGTCCTTTAGTTGTCAAGACAGTTCTCAAGTCGATGGCAGCAGTTAACAATTAATAACCGTAAAATCAATCTTGTAGGCAGAGCCGCACGGATTCAGTGTTGAACCGCGCCACTCTAGAGGTTAAATACTTTTTGTCTAGTTTGTTTCCAGTGATTGGCATCATTACAGCAACTTGAAACCTGATCCCTAGAGCCAGTTGACGCGAACATTTCGATGGTAGGACGGATCTAAACACGGGCCTTGACATACATGTTGCGAACTTGATATGGTCAGGGGTGTGTACGGAGACTGCTGCGATGCATTCTGATAGCTCCCCTATGCATGTGACAAGTCATCTCATTCCTCGCTACAATAAATCTGACGCGCCAGAATATATCACACAGCGCTAAGAGTCTCGATTTATGGATCTGAGGACTGTGCTGTCTACGTGGGTGAAATCTGGTCCTCATAGGAGTATTTTGGACTGACTGGAGAACTGAGTATGCTGCAACGACTCCTTCCCAGTGGGAGTTTTATGGAGCTCCTGTGGGTGTGCGATCAAGGCTGTTCTCATGAAAACCTGGTACATGTTGTGGGGGGAGGAGCAGGTTGTCTGTGGTACAAGCAGCCGGACTGGTCGACTTGGTCAGCTAGTGTCTGCGCCCTCCTCGAATCGTCTGACATTGTCCTACCATCGAAGTAATGTGGGTGAGAGGGAAGAGTGTGGTGGACGCTTTCCTAGTTTTCCTTACTATAAGCTAATTCACACGCGCAAATCACCGTTGCTATGCCCAAGCCGTGGGATACGCAGTAGACGTCGCTTGCAGCGATCAGACTTTGTTTGCGAATTGAGCAACTCTCCGCCTTCTTAAAAATGACAACCCTTTGTGCGCTCATTGGAGCTGGTTCTCATCTCTGTAGGGCAAAGTTAAGTGACACTTCAAACCTCATACCAACTTTTTCCAGTTTCCATTGCCTCACTTGATCAAGGCAACTGTATTTGCCAAATTATAGCCTCATATTGCTGTACCTCACTGCACCGGTAGTGAGTCGATTTGTCCTCCGGTTTTTTGCTTCTTGGCTCCAGCTAATCGCAACTGCCTCCATTTAACTTTTCCACTCTCTCTCTCTCGCTCGCTCGCTCTCTCTATCTCTCTCTAAGTTGAGTCTGTTTCCACCAAGTATTCCAAGCGTTCGTGTCACTCCTGTGAGTTTACCATAGGAGCTTTTTGGCTTTTGACACCACCGAATTATTTATTGTAGGTCCATCTTCCAGTTGAAACCGCTTGTTTGTGAAAAGCCGATTGTATAATATTTCGTGTTGGCTTCTGTAAACAATCACCTGTCTGACATCTGTCAAAACCCATCTCATTTCGCACCCTGCTGGAGGGAGCTGGCACAAAGCCATGGTAGCTGTAGCTGACAGTGCGCAAAGTTATGTAAAATATCACCTTTTGCTAGGCTAGCATAATATTTTTCAGTCGATGCAGTCGTTGCAGTTAGGGACACTGTAGTGTGTTTGACGCTCACAACTTAGCGGTTTATGCACCTTGTTGGGTATTTTATATTTATCTTATGCTATCTGCAGCGTTCCACGGTTACTTTGTGATTTTGTTTCCTTAGTTCACATTATTTTTGCGCTTCAGAAGTTCATAGGCGCTTGCCATTATCTTCGTCTTTATCAAAAAACATGCATCTTTCCACGTTAAAATTTCCCCTACTTTTGACCCATTGGTCCCATGTATCGGTTCCCCCCACCTAGCGTTTGACACAAACGAAATCGTCATGTCGACTCCTGGGATGGGCGGTCTCATGTAAGCGAGTGCGGCCGAAACTTTAACGAACTACCTTGTGACTGGAATAAAATATTCATCAGCAAGTTTCACCCATGAGAGCTAACTCGAATGTCGGGAGTCTGGTTACACCGGAGACTTAGCAGTCACCCGTAAAATACTGCCAAATCAATTTTTCTAACGTTCCGAGTGTCCTGACATTGGACATCTACCTATACACTGTCCATTTCGAAAGACCGAAGAACACGGTTTGAAATTGAAAGTCTGCGACTGTGGCTGTTGCTGCGGGAGGCAGAGGACTGGTTAATTTCCATCCGGAATTCCTCGGAGAACTCGTCAGATGGCCGAAGGGATCCTCGCCGTAACTCATCAACGCCTTATTGACCTAAAGTCAGTAGGTCGCAAAATGGTGGCACCTGATGCACAAGAGGGGTCACTGTTCCAACTGCCTGTGCGGTTGGAACAAGGCAATGCAGGAACACATCGGATGAGTCCAACGAAAAGGACGCCAATTCAAAAGCCCCGTGGTAAATAACACAAACTTAGCGTCTAGTGGCAGAAACTACCGTAGCTTAGGAAGGCTAGACAGGTATGATAAGTTGTAAATTAACTAATATGTGAAGAAGACGTCATACAGTGGGGGGTAGTCGGGAAAATTGAATACTATTCGTCAATGGTCGAAAAATGTTATTGCAAAGGAAGAAGAGGCGTTCACCGGGTATTGCCTCCTGGTTACTGTGTCAGGCAGTTAACGAAGGCCACTGGATCAGGCAGCATCTCCGGAAGAAGGGATAATTAACCGGAGGCTTTTACGGATTTATCTATATGCGACGTAAAGGCAGCTATTCAGAGCATTGTTCCGACAAAAAGCCGGGGCCTGGTATGCTGCACTATCTGGTTCCCCCATCTCCTGGATCCTGATGGTCTAGCCGTACTCTGCAGAATTTCTATATCTCTCGGCACTACACAACGATGCCACAATCCTAGGGAATGGTTGACATTTCTCCGATAACGAAGGCTGTGGAGGACGTCAAAAGTTTGGAGAGCAGTAGTTTTATCAGCCTCACGTCTGTGACTATCGAGGTGATGAAGGGGCTCCATGCCAATCACCTACTCGGCTGAAGCGTACTAGTGAAGACCAACTGCCATAGTTCCTTGGTGACTGTTCCCGAAGTCGGCCTATGCAACCTGTAATTTTCCCAGGCCTGCAATACTGTCTCACTAGATGTTGGGGATGACAAAAGACGTCTTTCCTCGCGTTATACAGGACCACCTTCGCCGTATAGGACGTGTAGTAAGAAAGCGGTCTTCAAGGCCCGCTGCTTTCACCATTCCTGTGTCTGTTCTGCGTCTTTGGTGTAAGCAGTGACCGATCTCATGAAACGTTAACCAAGCTTCTGTGATGCGTTTTCTATTAGGAAGGATAACGCAAATGGGATTATAATATAGATTAGCATGTAGCCTAATCCCAAGGTATTTCAGTCAGGCAGCCAGGATGTGCCGGCTTTGGAACGCACTTCTTTTCGACCGCGTGCGAAAACTGCACCCGGTACAAGATGACTGCTTAAGTATCGTGCATTTTTTCTATGGATTTTCAATGCCCTTACAAGTGCAAATATATTTCCCAGAAAGCATGCAGAAAAGTATTCTTTCATGTCGTCCTGTGGCATCATATTGCGTCTTCCTCACATGTTATATTCAACTAAAGGTATCGGTTGGTTTAAAAAAGTTTTTAATCAAGGGATTTTGTAAGACCATGACATGTCCATTCAAATAGCATCCTATTATTATTAATGCTCCATATAAAATATGCAAGTGATATATTCAAAAGAGTTTGCAGTGCATACATTGGCTTTCGATAAATTATCCTCAGGCCTTTACATTGATCTTGCAATGTAAATACTTAAAATATACGGGCAAGTAGGAAACAATCTCGCCGTCGCTAGGGCGGGGGGACGCAACAGCATTAAAATTTTATAAGCCCTATCTCATATCTCCTTACTGGCGTGGACGAATGAATGATTCTTCTTGGATGGAAAGCCTACAGTTTGTAGACTGTAAACTCTAAGCGTAAATGCAACGGCAGGTCTCGTTCAAGATTCGTCGAGAATGTATTAAGTTTTTTTCAAAACCGGAATATACACTTCCCTTACGTATACATTTCTAAGACGTAATAGGCGACCGCATCCGTACGTAAAAGGATATTTTTGATCATGTTTTCTATAAAATATACTTGAATATATAAGGGCACCGAGAATACATTTAACAAAAATCCATGCCACTTTAGCAGTCATTTCTTTCGCGAGTGCACTTTCAACAGTGCTTACCGCAAGCCTGTCAAAGCATGTATGGATTTAAAAATAGTATTTGCTTTAGGGGAGTTGTTTTGCTGCAGCTATAACATCAACCGGCAGCTCGTTCCTCTAGTCGTATAGTCCGCAGCCTACTTCCGTTTGTATGCCCATCAGACAAACCTTTGACTGTTATTTTTCTCCTGTGCCTGTTTCCACGGTTGCCTTCAGTGTTACTGGACGATATCAAAATTCGCAGGTCTGAAAACTGGGGCAGTTGTTATTTTCTGTTTAAGAGTTGATCTATCTGTCTCTCAGTGATTTTTGTTCTCACCATGTTCTCCAAGACGTACGGCGTCTGTTGTTCTCTAGTCCCTTGTGATTGGGCTCAAAACCTGGATCTATACCCGATGTCTGCTTGTGTTTGTGTGATGCCTCATTAGCTCGAGCGCTGACCCGATGGGCTGTCCTGTCTATATGTTGAAGATTAAGACTGATCGGTCCTGTTCGTTTATGGAGTCCACAATGCAATGCTAAATTATTTGCTGCTGATTTCTGCCCAGGCTTGAATAACCACAGATCTTCCTCGCAGTCTTCGCCCGTTCCGTACTCCTTTTCCGTCCCTAATTTTCATTTTCTGTTGCCCATTACGCCTCTCTGCTGATCCATGGGGTGTTTTCATGCGTATCCCTTGCTGGTAGTAGGTCTGGTGTACCCGATATAGCCATGAAGAACGAATATGGGAAGCCAAATACCTCCCCATCACCCCCTTCCTTCACCAAGACCCTGATCAACTATGTTGACCTGGGTCTTTGTCTGATCACCTCTGCGTCGCATACAGTGTGGTCATCATTGAGATGAGGCAACAACGCCAAGCTTGTGATCGCGAATATCCACAGACCACTCCTGCCTTCTCGTGAGGCTATCGCAGTGACTATCGATTGTCTGAGATGGTTTGTATCCCTATCCACGCGCAAAACCCAGCAGCTGGAAAACCATTTGGTCTTACCAGCGTTTACGGATAAGCCGACCGCAGTAGCGATCGCATTCACCCGCGATATCACGGACTGTAGATCACCATAGCTAGGCTAGTAAGGCGATATCGTCAGCGTTGTCTAGGTCAGTCAGCCGGCGTCCGGGTGCAAAATTCTACCGTCAGAACCGTGTAGATCCCTTTTGAGAATCCAGTCACTGGCGTAGTTGAACAAAATGGGTGGCAGGATGCAACCTTTTCGGATATCGAAGGGTTGGGGGAAAATTCTTATGGACGAAAACTCGCGCAGTGGTTGAGCGATATTAAGCCTTGATTTTGGCCGGCACACCATTTGGTTTTATTATTCGCCACAGGGACTCACGATGGACGGAATCGAACGCAGCGGCGAAGTCAACAAATCAGACGGTCGTCGGTCGCTGGTAGCCATAGCGGAGTTTCAGAATGCGCCTCAGTGTGAATATCTGGTCCATGCATCCACGCCCAGCTCGGAATCCGGCTTGGTTGGGCCTCGTCCTAGACTCGCGCACAGACTGAAATCATCTGAGAAGGATAATAGTAAAGACTTTCACAACGACGTCGATTAGGCTTATGCCGCGATAGTTCTCACACTTTGTCTTATCTCCCCTCTTGAAGACATGCACAATGATGTCCGATCCCCAGTCATTGAGAACTAAGACACAAAGATGCCCGGCGGATTTTCATCTCGGTGAACAGCTTGGCCGGGATTTCAATCTCAGGTCTTCCCGGCGTATTCGGGGGCTGCCATTCCCGTCCGCTAGGTATTTGTTGTAAGCGCAACCGATAACAGTAATAGCTTCACGGTTCGCTTCCATTGGCAACAAGTGCGCGCCATCCTCACAACTTTCGCTTTAATTGAGGGGACGCCTTTACCGTATAGCTATTTAAGATTAGACTGAAACAAGCGAAAACTGTGACCTCGAATTCATTTTTTTCTCGGCAAACCAACCAAAAGCTCATTGTCATGGGAATAGGGTGCAGTCAGTGGCGTCAATCTCATGAAATTCTGAAATGTGCCTTTAAGTAGGGAAGGTTACTTAAGTGCAGTTTTAGTATTGATTGCCATGTAGCAAAATAGTGAGACGACAAAAAATATGGGTAGATTGATACAGTTTGTTTCGGGCTTATTCTGCCTTCCTTCAGCCAATCATAACCCTGACTACCAGCTGGGACTGGAAACACAAACATGTGCTCGAGTACGTCGCAAACAGTCCACACATTGGGTGGAACTGACAAAGACAAAGGAGACCAGAATGGCAATTTCTGCCTTATTAGCCGTCATCAACCAGCCATACCTACTCCCAGGTGTGGACCACGGGATTCGAACCCGCAACCTTTGGTAATTGAGTCGAACGCTCTACCATTGAGCCACGAGCCCGTTACTTTTGTCGGTTGCGATCGGGCATATGAATCCTGATAGTGTGGTATAATGTGATTTTTAAGACCGTGTTCAGATAGCATCGTACCTGTCCGCTTATTAATTTTCCTGAATTTTATGCGTTCCATATTTATTGCAAACTTTTATGAGTCCTACATGCTGTCTTCTTACTGACATGAGAGAATATATGGTTTTCATTACATGTAAGGTGTGCAGCTTTTAGACTAAACCCTGAACATAAATCCAACGGTAGATCGGGCTCAACATTATTCTTCAAGCGCTTCCACTTGAGTGCAAGAATGGATGCTTTTAAGCATGATTTTATTAAAAATATTGGAATTGCTAAGGGCACCGTAAATCGGTTCAAAAATATTCATGCTACTTTAGCAGTCATTCTTACCGAGTAAAATTTCAGCAGATAACCGGAAAGAGCTGCGTTTACAGCCGGCAGCTAGGATTGTGTTGCACAATAATTTATGCATAAGTACTCCTCCCCAAACCAGGGAAACATTTTGGTTAACATATCACAACTTTGATCACTGACTATATTTCCCTCCGTACAGACTGCTTTTTCTTAGCAGTTTCTAAGGCAAATAAAAGGTTCCATCCAAAGTAATTAAATTCGCCGCGCGTGCTTGTCCCCTCCTCCGCCCTGAATCCCACCTGTCAACCAAAGTCTTCGTCATCCCGTGAGCTCTTACTGCCATTTTCTGGGAGTGATAAAACTTTCACTCCCGTCCTTTTTAGACCGAATGTCATTGGGATTGGCACCGGTGGCGTCTTATACATATTTAATTGCCTGGAAGTCCGGTTAGCTGGTGTGTGCCTCTTCTCAGTTTATTTTTCGCCACCGAGACCGCAGCTTTCTGGGGAGGTAGATTTTTCGACGGCCTGCCCATAAATCTGGTTGTCTTCGGAGGCCGTTCGCCTCATGGGGAGAGGGTGGGGTGTAATTTTTCGCGCGATATTGTACTTGCTGGGAAGGTAGATTTGTCCACACCGGCGGCATGATGCTCAGTGGCAACGGTCGCTAGCGTAGCCTGTTGCGTAGTTGACGCAGGCTGCTGTATAATTGATGTCTTCTGCGCGCTGCTAATCGGTCCGCAGTTTGTGTAACCCGACAGCGAAGTGGTCCAAGCACCGCTACGGGATGTTGGAGAAGGTCTTCCTAGCCCACTTACTCCATTGTCCTGGCGAATTTTCCAGTTACTCTGCGCCAAACCCTGCATCCTCGGCCTGGTGGTAATTAGACATCCTCAAGCGCGTTAATGGGATACCGTCAAGCCAACATTGGCATTCTTAAACCGCCCATGCTCTTATACAATAGCCTGTCTATCCATCCAGCCTTTCTCTTCATCGGGGCCAGACGCGCATGTGACATGTTAGAGTCGTAGGATTTCTGCTACATCTGGTTTACTCTCCAGTCTGTTCAAATCCAGATTCCTAATGGTTTATATTTGAAAGAGAAGCTAGAATAGGCCGGTCCGACGCAACCTCTTTGCATTGTAAGATAAGCGGCATTCTTAGAAGCTTTATTGGTTTGTACGCCAGTCATTAATGTTGAAGGGCTCCAACCATAGCTGCATTTGAGGACGTGTGTGCGTGGAACAGTTATCAGTATTTACGGTGTGGTCTGCGGCTTTGACCAGAGGACGACACTCGTGATTAGTTCAAGGAATTTGCACTTTCAAGTACCTCAAGGCCGAGTTTTCTCCAAATGCACGTCGTCGCTCAAGTCGATTTTGCCTACGGGATGTTTTTAGCCCTCCGAAAAATGTCTGTGGGCCCGTTGGCTTAATCCGTCTGCCTGTACTGGCCGTGCTTTCCGGGGGAATTCTGAGGTCTTCGTATGAAAGGCTGGGAAAAACTAGAGGTTTTCGACCCCCTCCCTCCCTCGAAAAAGATCCTTCGCGTGAGGCAGCTTGTCTCTATCCCAAATGCAGCGCAATGCACAATCGCCCCCCCCCACGTGGCAGTTCGACCGTCGATTTCGACGAGGTCCACCGTATGCTCCACACCAGGTGGTGCAGGGACGGTGACTTGCGCGTGAATTAGTTTTAAGTGCTAGTAGCCTTGTGCTAAAGCTACCGCACTCTCCCCCACCTGAGCCTGGTGTCAAGACAGAGTCAAGAAGACCGGAGGCGGGAGAAGACGCAGGTGGCTGGCGCGGCCGGAGCCGCCCCTGGGCGTGCCACCACATGTGGCTCGGATCCCACCGAGTGGGAGTGCCATAAAGGCCACATTAAGAAGGAGTCATTGCAGCTGACTCTCAGTCTGCCAGTCAGCCACTCCACACAAAACACACATTGGGCTGACCACGCGGTCCGAGTTATCCCGTCAGTTGGTAACCTTCCAAGCCACGGCTTTTAGCGCACCGTGATAGTTTCAAGCGCGTCAGATTGTTTATATTGAGGAAAATACGCTGAGCTCTCGACCTCACTCTCTCCCCCACCCCCAAAATCAGACCACTGTCCGAGCCGGTCATTTGTCTGATGCGGAAGCGGGCGCAGCTGCTGGTGACCTCATCTACGTGTACTACGTACACGACCTGGCCCCCCAAACACAAGCACCAGGATTTCACACAACAAGGGGTTGAACGGCTTACATCTCACATGTGTGAAATAGCCAGAGGTCACGTTAAGAAGGAGCCATCGCAGCCTGACTCAGACCACCAGTCAGCGACTCCACACAACAGACATTGGACTAACTGCGAGGTCTGAGTGTAATTGTCAGTTGGCAACCTTCCAACCGCGGCGGTTAACGTTACCGCACACTCTTCTCCTCCTCCACCTGAGCCCGGCCTCACGACACAGGCAAGAAGACCAAAGATGAGAGAGGTCGCAGGTGGATGGCGCGGCCGGAGCCGCCCCTGGGCGTACCACCACACCTGGCTCGGATCCCACAAAGTGGGAGTGCCATAAAAACCACAGTAAGAAGGAGCCATTGCAGTCAGCCACTCCACATAAAACACACATTGGGTTGACCACGTGGTCCGAGTTATCCCGTCAGTTGGCAACCTACCAAGCCACGGCTTTTAGCGCATCGTGATAGTTTCAAGCGCGTCAGATTGTTTATAGTGAGGAACATGCGCTGAGCTGTCGACCTCACTCTCTCCCCCCCCCACAGTCAGACTACTGTCCGAGCCGGTCAGTTGCCTGATGTGGGAGTGGGCGCATTGGCTGACGGATCGGCGTACCCGTCTTCGCGCGCCACAGCACGACCTGGCCCCCATAACGCACACACCAGGATTCACAAACTCAGGGGATATGGAGCAGCCATCGCCGTCTGACTCCCAGTCCACTGGTCAGCCACTCAACACTCACAGCACTTACACTGAGCCGACGGCGTGGTCTGGTGGAAGCGTCAGATTGGCAGACTTCCCAGCCACGGTTTCTAGGAAACCGTGATATACTCTGGTAAATGGTGATTGTGAGGTGTTGTCGATATATTGGTGTAGGTAGTGTGCGCTGATGTAGCTTAGCCTCCGGTGGTTTACGGGAGGTTGTCGTGGAGGCGCATGTGTCCTAATAGGCCCATGCGGTGTGTTAATGTGCGGGAGCAGTGAGGGCAGTTGAGGCGGGCGCGGTGACTGTTTGTCGGAACCCCAGGCACTGGTTCACCAGCCATCGTGCGATGGATTCGCAGGTGACCGACCAGGCCTATGCGTGAGTTGAAGTTGCGGGTGCAGTGTGAGCAGGAGAAATCGGTAGAGGCTGGGGGGATGTCATTCATGGTAGTGGGGGTGGCAGGGGCGCTAAGAATGGCAGGAGCGGAGGGTGTGCATGGTGTATCGGTGTTGTCGGCATTGTGGTGAATTCCGCTCTCATGGATGCGCATGTGGCCGAATAGGTCCATGCGATGAGTGAATGCGCGAGGACAGTGTGGACAGTGGAGGCGACGATCTCTGCTGTGTGATGGTGCTCCAGGCACTGGCTCACCGGTGTCTGTACGATGTATTCGCAAGTGACCAGGCCGATGCGTGAGGTGAATGTGCGGTCGCATTGAGTACAGCTTAGGAGAGATTCCCCATCGCTGATGGTGGTGGTGGTGGTAGTGAAGGCGGTGGTGGGGGTAACAGGCGATGAGTAGATGGATGTGGTCTCTATGATGGTGGGAGTAATGGAATTAATGCCAGGAGTGAGGTTGGGGGAGTCAGAAGGAGAGTTGGCAGAATTTGACGTAGAAATTGGAATTGTCGGTTTGTTGGTGCATTGCGTCCGAAGATGTCCAACCAGGCCGATTCGCGCGCGGAAGATGCGTTGACAGCGTGGGCATGTTGGCAGGGACTGGGCATTGGCGGTGTTGGTCCGGGGCGCTGGTGACTTTCGTGCCGCTCTTTTGGCCTTGGCGGCGGCGATCCGGTTGGCCTCATAGATTGCTGAACCAGTTTTCACGGAGCTTCTCCATGCCAGTCTGTCCTGGGCGAGGTCCTCCCAGGTCGCCGGGTTGATTCGCAGTTGCTTCAGCGATTTCTTCAAAGTGTCCTTGTAGTGTCGTTTTTGACCTCCCTGCCGGCGAGAACCCGTAGCGACATCTCCGTAGAAAAGTCGTTTGGGTAGTCGCTCGTCGTCCATTCTTACCAGGTGGCCGCTTCATCGCAGTTGCACTTGCCTCAGCATGGCATGGATGCTGAGGATTCCGGTCCGCTCCAGGACTTCCGTATCCGGGA
The DNA here is from genome assembly GCA_017591395.1 of Schistocephalus solidus. Classification (NCBI taxonomy): domain Eukaryota; kingdom Metazoa; phylum Platyhelminthes; class Cestoda; order Diphyllobothriidea; family Diphyllobothriidae; genus Schistocephalus; species Schistocephalus solidus. The sequence continues at coordinate 66,240 of WEDG01005741.1, read as the reverse complement.
TCCTGTCTTGCCATCTCAACTTCAGTATTCTGCGGAGGCAGCTGAGATGAAATTGATTCAGCTTCCTGGCTTGGTTCGAGTAGACGGTCCAGGTTTCCGCTCCGTAAAGGAGTGTCGTCAAGACGACGGCCTTGTAAATCTTCAGTTTGGTGTTCAGGTGAATACCGTGGCGATTCCACATGGAAGGCCTGACTAGCTTTGGAGATCCGTTGGGCAACCTCGTCATCGATTCTCGTGTTGCGTGACAGCGTGCTTCCTAGATAAGCGAAGGTTTCCGCATTTTTGTTTTGAGTTCCGTTGACATTGATTCGGGGAGCATTGTATTCCGCGCTGGGTGGCGGCTAGTGCTTGACAATCTTTTTGGCTGTGCTGATTGTTAATCAAAAATTGGCGCAGCCTGTGACGAAGCGGTCCATACTCCTTTGCATGTCCTCCTCCTTCAAGGTGTTAAGGGCGCAGTCGTCCGCGAAGAGCAAGTCATGGACTGTAGTCCTAGACACATGTGTTTAAGCCTACATACGCCGACTGTTGAAAAGGTGCCCGTCAGTTCTGTAGGCGATGCGGATACCAGGCTGCTCATCACGGTAGGCGTCCATCAGCATAGCCGAGAACATGAGACTGAAGAAAGTGGGGGCCAGTACGCAGCCCTGCTTCACTCCGTTGGTCACTGCGAATGCTTCGGATACCGTCCCGTTGTCAGTGACCCGCGCCGTCATCCCGTTATGAAGCTGACGCACCATGTGCGTGAATCGCTCAGGACAACCAAATTTCTGCATGACTTTCCACAGTCCGTCACGATTCACCGTGTCAAAGGCTTTCGTTAGATCCACGAAGGTAGTGTATAGGTTAGTTCGCATCTCCTGACACTTCTCTTTTAGCTGGCGGGCGGCAAAGATCATATCGGTTGTTCCACGGTGTCGGCGGAAGCCATATTGGCTTTCCGGGAGCAGGCCCTGCTCTAGGTGACCGTTAAGACGATTGAGAAGGATACGGGCGAAGATATTCCCGGCGATGTTGAGCAACGAGATGCCTCTGTGTTTATCACAGAGTTGCCGGTTTCCCTTCCGTTTGTAGAGATGGACGATGGTCGGGTCTTTGAAATCCTGAGGAACTTGTCCTTGGCGCCACATCTCCTGGAAAAGTGTTGTGATTTCTGCCATCAGCCGGGGCCCACCGTGCTTGTAGACTTCCGGTGGGATTGCGTCGGATCCCGGTGCTTTACCGCTGGAAATCTGCTGCACGGCCCGGAGGGTTTCTGGTAGGGAAGGCGGCAGATCCAGGTCATTGTTCGTGTCCACTTGAGGGAGCCGGTCAATGGCAGCATCAGAGATGGCTGATGAGCAATTAAGGACATTTCTGTTATGGGAGCGCAACCCGAATAACGCCTGCCGTGCCCTAATGTGGCCCCCGTGTTGGTCCAATGCATCTACCACGTGGCCCGTTTAGGGGGCAGATCTGCCAGGGAAACAGTCTTCTTGCGAAAATTGGTTATAATTTCAATTTCCGGCCAATTACGAACTCTCCCGTTCCCACGTGTCCGATGACTTCATCCTAGCGCGCAAGGCTAAATGTATGGGTACCGTATAGATGTGGGAGTTCTTCCTTTGTGAACGAGAAGTGCGTTTAATTTCTATGTGTACTTGAAATAAAGGTACCTACTACTAGTGCTTATTATTATAAATGCCAGTTGACAGGCAGCGTGGTAGCAAAACTAGAAATGCACCGATTCTTAGTTTTGTGGTCCTGTTAGTTATTCGCAACTTTGAGCTTGTAGTAGTTGTGCTCTCGTCGGCGCTACGCTTTCTCGTCATTCACCCCCCTTCTTCTATTCTCAACGCATGAGGCGTACGAATTTGACAAGTTAGTGGTCTTCCACGGCAAATACCACACCAACTCGGTGCGTGTCTGTTTGTTTTTTTTTTGCCCCAGAAAGGAGGCATCGTGTCAGTTCTTCATGCCCATGCCGGTAGCAGCGCTTCTGCGTGTCTGGGTGACTAGTGTGCAGTCAGGCGTGGGCACTGGACAGAGCTGAAGTTTGGAGGGGGACGGGGGGGGAGTGCGTTTGCATGCCTTTGTCAACGGTACCTGGTGCATCCTGAGACGCCATCCGCTCTCCATCGTAGCCGAAATTCTACTCGAACCCGCCTACTCTCTTTCCCTGACCTCTTTCACCATCAAAGCAGTCTGGTGGCGACAATCTCCTCGCCCCCCCCCCCCTTCGCCGCTGCAACACCGAAGCGTTAGCTGATTGCCACTTTGCCCGTTCTCCTGCTCTTCCCGGCTGCTGCTGTACTGCTCGTGTCTGTGTTTACATGCGCATTTGCCTACCACACGAAACGCGTGTGCTTGCGAGCGTGCGCGCACTCGGGCGTTATGCATGCACCTTTTAGACTGCCACACACTGCCTTGGCGTGCGCGCGTGCGCGCAAAAGCACACACCACCGTTTGCTGTCGCGCTCGGTATCTGCCATCCCCACCTATTATCGATTGTAATCTTTACCAACGCGGGCGCGTGTGTAAAAACACATGCATGACGTCCGTGGTGCGAGGTGGGTTTGTCCCTCTACACTTTCCCCGCCCCTTGCCCCCGAGACCTGGTAACGCGGGTGTGGTGGGTTTGATTGTTGCCACTGCTATCTTCGGACCTGTAAGCCGCGCGTTTGGCCCGCTCATCCCCTCCTCACCTCTCTACTCTGTAATGCTGCTGCGGCGGTGGCGGCGGCCTTTGTTTTTTCCCAACTTCGCCCCACAGTCTACCCGTTGTCGCTGTTGTCGTCCCCCCTCACTGCCGCCGCCTCGACCCAAGCCCGAATCTGCGCGCGCGCGCGTGTATGCATTTGTGTGGTGCCATGCTTGTGGTCGCGCGCTGGTAAAACACCCTTCCCCCCCTCGATTTCGATGCCGCGCGTGTGTGTCAGGCCGCGCTCCTTCTCCCGCTCCCTCCGCGTCACCACCGTCCTCTGTGCGCCTCGTAGAGCATTTTGGCCAGCCTGCGCGTGCGCCCGGCCGCCGCCGCTTGCGCAAATCGATCGCGGGGACATTGCTGAGGCCTCAGGCTGATGTCGCCGCCGCCGTCGTCGTCCCCTAGACAGACTGTGCGTGCGTCCGTGCGCGCTCGTCAGTCCCGTTTTCTCTCGTGCAACTGGCGTGCGTGTGTGCGCACGCGCACCCACGAAGCCACCTGTACGTCGTGTGTACTCGTACACACGCACGCGACACGCTTATGTTGTCGTCATCGCCGCCGTGCACGCCCGTGTAGGCGGTGGCTGCGGCGGCGACGGCAGCGCGCCGATGACAACTTCGCGCCCGGACCTGAGCACGCGCGTTCGCCCCACCCGGTGGTTAAGGCCATAATTGCATTGTCTGCGTGCATGCATCCGCCCTAGTGTGTGCGCACGCTATAGCAGAAGAGGATAGGGTTTTCATCCTTCTGCTGTTGTTGCTGCGGTTGCCGATTATAGCGCAGCCACCGTAGTATCGCCGCCACTGCAGCGTATGTGCATGTACAAGCACAACAGGTTGTCGTGGTGACTGGTGACTTCCCAGCGCATGTCAGCTAAGCAAACCATTGCACCTTTCTCGACAAGCGTTTGTCCGCTTCGTCTGTTTCTGATCTGTCTTGATTGCCCGGCAGAATAGGAGCGTTCCGTTCTGGCTGAGGACAGGACATAAGCACGACATGCTTGTCCAAATCTCCCCCCGTCTTTACCCATAATCTCGTTTTATCTGCTGTCGAACGAATAGACAGATACTTAACTTGGAGTTCACTCTCTCTCTCCCGCAAAACATTCCATCCTCCACGTTTTGTCTAGCTCGCAGTCAAAAAAAAACAAGAGATATGTGCAAGTTTGCGAACGATAGAGTCTGCAATTAGCCCTTTTCTACTCGACATCCTGTCCGAATTACTCGCTTCTCCCGTTGTGGTAAGCTGCAGTGAATAATATGGCCTTTCATGTTTTTTCTCTTGTCCCTGAGATCTGATCTGCTAAAATTCCAGCTGCATGTCGAAGGGCCTGAAGCACGTGTGTGGTACGCGTAGACGTGCGTTTACCATGGCGTCCGTTACGCACGCACCCAACTCTCAAGTAGTCTTGATGGTCTTTCTGTTGCAATATTATGTCTGAAAAGAGGGTGTGGGTTAAATACGTTGCAAGGTTGGGATTGTGCCTTGGAGACCATGTCGTGACCACTTTCGCCACTGCTGCCGCCTTCCAAAAATCCATACTGTCACTCATCCGAACGGCTTTTGGGTCTGCGTAATATGCTTTAACAGCTACGCGTCAGCAGAACACTGCTGAAATACGTTTGTCGGCATATTTTAGGTCGGTGGTTGGCCAGTTTTTTGCTTAAACTACTTTTTAAAAGCAGCGACGTCACCACGAGGGCCCAGTTACAGGACAACTTCCACCAAACCGAAGGCTGCCGATCGTCATTCACCGTAAGCTGTTTTAATTAAGAAGGGGCAATGGGCCGGGATGTCTTGTATTTCCACCTAAACATGGCAGGGGAATAAAAACCGCCGCCTCCTCCTGCTTAAATTAGGGGGCTTGACGTTAAATTTCAGGGAGGGTTAGTATTCCTGTGTCTTAACGCTAACAATAACTCTAACCTAAAACGAAACTTTCACCCTAGTCTTAACTCTAGCTCTATCCTAAACTTAAACCCTTTGGGTAAAGCGATAGTAACCTAAACCGTTGGCCTAATAATCATGACCCGTACCCCATCTTTGGCCTTAAACTCAAACTTAAGCCTAACCCTAAACTCATCCCTGAGTTAGCTGGCGTGGGTTCAGAATCCTACCGAGGCCGCCGAGTTTTTCGCATGTAGGTCAACTGAATTATTCAAGTCTGCCTAAATCCCCTACTAATTTACCGTAACACTGGCCTTACTCCTAAGCATAATTTCCTTGGAATTTAGCGCAAAGCCACATGTTTTGTGGGCGGTTCCTATTTCCGTGTCCTGTTTAGGCATCTCTACCGACGAACAATGTTAACTTGGGCCTATTTTTCTGTCTCCGTTTGTTTATACGGAGAAGAAACAAAATTCAGTTGCTTAAAACTTTTGCATCTTTTAATGCCACCCTCCTCCCCCCCCACCCGTCATTGGTATGAACAGAAGGAGTGAAAAATTTACAAAGCAGTTGGCGCCCGCTTGCTATCTCTACTGACTGTATGCTAAGATTGAGACTTTATAGGCATTGAGGATCGCAAAGGCTGTTGATTCCTCTCCTTGTTGTTGTATTCCGCTAATCTTGTAAATGCTTTGTGAAGATGCATCTTAGCATGAGCCGGTTCTTAACAGTTTTAATGAATATGTCATCACGAAGTTTCACGTGACAACCTCATTTGCAGTTCGGCCGTCGCTAACGACAATGGTCATTGTGTGCCCCGCAACAGGGTGGTTGCAGGGACGGTGACTTGCGTATGAATTAGTGTATGGTGCTAGCGAACCTGCGCAGCAACTACCGCACTCTCTCTCTCCTCTCACCCACCTTGTCCCGATAACGAGAGTCAGCATAACCGGGGGCGGCCTCGGATGCAATGTTCGACAGAGTTAGCAGCCCGACTATGCGTGCCGCACACGTCTGGTCCACGAAAAATAGACCACGATTTCACATAACCAATAAGGTATCGACTCAGTTCCCATCGGATTGGGAGCGCCACAGAGGCCACGTCAAAAATGAGCCATTGGAGTCCGACACTTTGTCCTAAAAGAATTACGTGGAAATCGTTTAGGTGCCCCCCCCCGGCAGGACAACAGCATTGAATCTTTCTCCTCCTCGCCCCCTTCATGCAGGTGGTATTACGCTAAATGTTGGCACCGAGTCCCCTGTCCTAACCCCAATATTAATCCTTGTAAATTTCTCCGGGATTTGGCGCAAAATCACGTGTTACGGGCCGTTCCTATCCCCCTGGTGGGGCAGCATAAACGCTCCCTACCAAAATAAACAATCGGTCTAGACTTGTCACACACGATCTGGCTCCCGCAACATTAAGAAGGAGCCACCGAGTCCAACTTTCCGTCCCCACATCCACCCACTGTACTGGCCACGAGAATCGAGTTGGCTGTGTATACCTCCATTGCAATTGTATTTCTTAAGTTAACTAATTTTTTTCTCTAAATGAACTTCTTGTTTCCCCTTTCAGCAGGAATATTCATTCAATCCGATCTCACAATGAACGGTTACCTCGCGTAGTTCTACCCCTAATCCATCGTAGTAACCTTCCGTGGAGCGCAAAGGCAGAACATCAGCGCAGTTTGTGCAGGTGCGATCGTTTCTCGGCAATGCGAAGCTCGTCTCCGATCAACCCGTGTCTCGCCCCCCTCGCCCGCTCCATTCTTGTCTGTGTGTATTTGTATGTATTTATGTATGTGTACAATCGTGTTTCTTTTTCTAAATTGCTGATTTTTGTTCCATCTCACTGCCTCACCTCGGTGCAGTAAATCAGTCGCGTGATCTCGTCCGTCCCAGCTTGACCAGGAGGAATCCGGTCTCCATGACTCGTTAACTCCAAGCTGCACCTCTTTCCCCCCCCCCTACGGCCGCATGTGTTTACTTTTTTATCCTGACGCAGATGCATTTATAAACTGTTTTAGTCTCGAACTCCGGTCCCGCTGTACCTGAAAAATTATCTCCCGTCTGATGCCTGATCCCAGTGTTTTCCGTAAGCACTCTTTTTAGCCTTTTTCTTACCGTACGTGGGTGGCAGATATATACTGTCAGCACGGTTCCCTTCGCTTTCCCGCAAGCAGAGACGGGTTTGAGCATTCTTTTTTAAAGGACTTTCTTTCTTAATCAACCGACCTCTGCGAATCATGCATTTCACAACTGCTTCTCTCTATATATATATGACCCACTTGGATGCCAGTCTAACGCAGAAATTGATCACCGTTTAGGCTGGTGAAGGTCATATGTGTATGTATGTATGCATAGTTGTATGGTTTTGTACACACCTATAACCACACGCTTAGACTGTCTTTCTTTCCTATCACCTCCTTCTTTGACCTTGAGGGACTTACTTGTATCGCATAACATTCAAATTCCTGGAGTCCGCGCCTCTAAAGACTACCTTGATGTGTTGAATGGTCTGCGAGTGAAACGCACTGCTAGGGGTTTCGTTGATTTGATTGAAGTGGTCTTCGGTTATTTGAGTCGGGGTCAAGCGCAGGTTGTTTACATTCACTGCAGATCGATTCCGCCTTGGTTCGGTGGCTGTATGAGTCGAGTGTCACGTAGAGGTGAGGGTGTGGGTGTAGCATTCATTTTATTGGTGGAATGTGGGCGCTCTGTTGATCGAAAGTTCACTCAAGTGGCCTGTTCAGGCCTTCTGTCAACGAAACGCGCGGGCCTATGTGGAAACTCCGGTGATGGTGTATCGCAAAGCTGGGCGTCGGGTGCGTGCGCCGGCAGGAGGACTGAAAATGGCTGTTCCAGCGCCCATCAGTTATCTGGTGCCGCTGATTAGCCGAAACGTTTGAACGCACGAATAGGTAAACCCCCATATGAGAGGTGGCTTTGGGCTCGATTTCAGGCGTGGGGCTCCCACCACTGATGTCGGCACTCATCTTAACCCTAACCGTACCCCCGCCTCTGAATTTTAGCGCAAAGCGTTTGGGCACCTATTCCAGTATCCTACCGGCAAAGCTAATGTCTGCCGGTCTGGCCGCGTGGTACGAAACGCTTTAGTCCACTGCTGGTCGATCGAGACATGGCTATTCAAGGCTAGCGTCGGCTGGGTTTCACCACCTCGGATTTTTCCCCTCGTCATATTCGATGAACAGCGTACACAGTGGATTCGTACACCAAATGGTGATCAGCACACCGCCCCATATGGTTGAAAAGCTACTCTATTGTAATACGGAAGGCAGATCAGGCTTACACAAATGTAAAAGTACTGAAGTGGCCGCTTGTAGGCCGTCGTCAGCCCATCTTGCTCAACCGCAGTTTCAGGGCCGCTCGGGGTCAAACCCATATTTCTTCTGCCGCGATTCTCAGCTAAAATCCCTCAAAAACACCTGCGCCCCTCGTATATGCTACCCCTTAGTTCACGGTCACGTTATCCTGTCGATCGTGATCGGGTATATGTGGCCTATGACATAGGAGCGCTCATCGATCTAGTTATATGTGCCTTGGGATCTCAATCTGGAGCCCTCGACGGCAGTTGCATAGTGAATAGTATAGGTAGGTAAGGGACTATCGATAGGGGCGAGGGAGACCGGATGGCCTTCTCTGGCCTATTTGCCGTCGTCAGCCAGCCCTACCCAATCCCGAGTTCGAATCCGGTTTCTTTTGGTTATTGAGCGTGAGTAGATCGAACACTAGCCATTGATCTACGGGTTCGTTCTTCCAGCCGTAATATGGTATATAAGTGCTTACCGATCAGATTATCGTATGTACTCGTTTCTTTGTGCCTTGGGGCTTAATCTGGAACCCTCATACGTAATTTTATCAACAAGTAGTTGTAGAGGTGGATAAGTGACTCGAGAAAAAGAAGCAAAACCGGGATGGTCATTTCAGGACGGGAAGACGCCTGGATTCAACGTTGAAATGGTTTGCCTTGGTAGTCAACGCAGTACGTCTGACTTCAATTTTGCTTCCCAGAGCAGTTGTGATGTTTTATACAGGTTTATGAGAAAAATTGTTTGGTATGGCATGTGGTTTAGTAGATAAAAATATCGACGTTAATGAACGCTCACCGATCGCTAACGGGACTCACTCCTCCCATTCTACCTTGGGGCTCACTCTCGAGCCCCGCAAGCAGCTGCACAGCGGTTAGCAGTAGTAAAGACAGATAAACCATCTCGAAAAAAAAACACGGAAGACTGGAATGACCATTTCTGGCTCATTAACCGTCATCAGCCAGTCCTACCTGACTCCCAGTCGGCGCCCAGCCCGAGGCTCGAACTCGCGATCTGTTGATCAGTCCAATGCTCTAACCAATGGGTCATGGGCTCATTGTCTTGCCGGTTTAGATCGGGAATTTTTGACTGCATTCGTCGATGACCGCTAACGGACCTCACTCGTCCCATTTTGACTGCACTCATTCTCGAGCCCCGCCAGCAGCCGTTAGCGATTGGTGATCGTTCATTAACAAATGTAGTCAATATTCTCGATCGAAACTGGCAAGGCAATGAGCCCATGGCTCAGTGGTTAGAGCGTTGAACTTCTGATCGACAGATCGCGGGTTCGAGCCTCGGGTGGGGCACCATATGTGGTTAGGTATGACTGGCCGATGACGTCTAATGAGCCAGAAAGAGCCAGTTCAGTCTCCCGTGTTTTTTCGAGATGGTTCATCTGTCTTTACTACTGCTAGCCGCTGTGCAGCTGCTAGCGGGGCTCGAGAGTGAGCCCCAAGGTAGCATGGGAGGAGTGATTCCCGTTAGCGATCGGTGAGCGTTCATTAACGAATTAACCAACTAACGATGACAGTATAAATTATTTTACGCAACCGATCGGCCTGATTATATGCACTGTGCGAGAACTATTTGTTTACCACGACCCGCCTTGTAAGCGTTCTGATTGACACCTGGTATCTAACTTAGATTTCAATTAAGTGTTCCCAGGCTGAGGGAAGGTGGTCAGCGTATATTAATCCGTCTGCCCTCGGTATCATATTTTGCATGCCAGGTGCTGATGAAAACTTTTAAGCGCTCGATTTAAAACAGTCTTCAGTAGTGCAAGTGTACCCACGCAGCGAAATCGTTGTCTCAAACGCAAGTGACCGTAGTCATGGGGTGAGAGTGTGGTTAGATTATTAACGATTGTCGAGACCGTACATCACTTCCGTAGGTATTTTTTCCAAGACCTTTGCAGTTTCCGCACCGTAGTCGGACATGATTAGCTTAACTGTTGGTGCAAGCTTTTGAAATTATTCACGTCTCTTCTGGCGTAACCGGGGGGCGAACTCGCGTTGTCGGAGGAGCACTTGATGATAGGACCGTTTGCTCTCGAAATCGCCAGTGCACCTCTTTCCCGTGTCGTTTTATGTACGCTGGTTGGAACCCTGAAAGTGCGGACGTGACTACGATGACTGACGTAGGCAGACTTGCGCAGCTGCTACTGCACTCTCTTTCCTCGCCCACTTTGATATGCTTGGAAGAAAATGGGCAGACGACCGGAGGTGGACATTGCCGCAGTGGCTGACGAAGTTACACAGCCCGCCAACGTGTGCCACACACCACCTGGTCTCTACTTGGTGGTTCGAAGCTTGCATGCCTTCGAATACCCCGAGGCCATACTGGCAAGCAACTGGACTCTCAGTCCTCCGGTCATTCCGAAATACTCTCATGAGAACAGAGGTGTTCCGTCAATTGGCGGTCGTGGTTGATTGGATAGTAAGGATGACTTGGATGGCCGCCTAATCATGAACGCCGCGCCCAATTAAAGTATGTGGCCTTGCGACAAATTTTGGGAAGGGTAAAAATTTCCGTGGCTTAACCCTAGCCTAGAACTAAACTGTCATCGTAATCTTAACCCAGGCCTTACTCGAAACTTTACCATTTCCACAAATCCAAATCGTAACCCTTAACATACTCCTGACTCCAAACTTCTCGCTAACCTGAAACCAGACCCTAAACTTAGCCTTAAATATCACATTAATACTAAACCTAAGTTCCCCATAATAGGGCGCTCACCGAGCACATTAGAGGTCATACGCATTCTGTTGTGTCCTGAGACCAACTCTCGGGGCCCCACCAGCAGCCACGTGGCTTCTGGGTATATAGGCAGAAAATCCTTACCGACAACGACAAGGGGTACTAGAATGAACTTTTCTGTCATATTGTCCTTCATCAACCAACCAAAACCGACCCCAGGTTGTGCGACCCGTGGGACTCGAAACCGTGACCTACTGGCAGGAAGACCAACGCCCTAAACATCGAGTCACGGGATCGTTATTCTGTTGGTTACAAATTTAGGGAAAGTTATCTTTGATACGGTGAATAGGACATGAGCCCCGTATCTCAGGGTTGAAGTCCTGGATTTGAGTTCGCCCCTTTAATATAACTCCAGTCCACTTATCCTGTTATTGCGTAAACGGGGTTCTGCACTTTCAGACAAGCAAACGGTTACGGACTCCTCTTCCCCCTCCAAACATTAATCAGGATTGTCTTTGTTGGAACTGTTGAAGCATAGGTGCGTAGATAATGTGTATGAAGTAAGCATCAAAATCAGGCCGGCTTCCGATTGGCTGGAAGCTGAGGTTGACACCAGTACGGATGCCTGAGTTGCTCTCTTGGGTTCAAGCGGTCGGTAACGAAACCAGAGCGTGTGTCAAGTGTTAAATAATTTCTGTGCTATCGGCTGCTTTTATATTTGTGTTACAGATGGGCCAATATCGTTTGTGTCCAAGGGGCGTGTGTGTGTGTTTGTGTGTCTTGTATTTCCCGAGGGGTGGTTCCCTTTCGTTCGAGCGTTGTGTTTAGCGTCAGGCGATACTTAATGGTTGTGACTGGACAGACGTGTACTCGTGGGTGCATGCAGGTGCTTCTGGGACAGGACGAGGTTGTTTCGCATCTGACGCCTTTGTGACGAAGGTGCGTGACCTTGGGGACCCTCAGAAACAAAGGTGGGCGCTGTGATGGCGGCTAGCGACTGCGAAGGTTTGGCGCGCCGAGCAAAAAACGATTCTTATTGTCCGTTTCTTAGGTTACGCACAGCGAGGTCCATACTTGTAAGTGGTTGGGTGATGAGAGGATATGAGCCCATCGATGAGGTTGCGTAATTAAGGATATATAGTTTGATTTTATCTGAATGCTGACTCTTTCCGTGGGAGAGTTGGTTCCTTATGTCTCAAACGAAAAAAGTCTGTGCTCATACTGTGGTGACTGCAGATGTACTATATTCGCTGAACTGGGTGCTATTTTGGGGTTTTAATATGGGCATTTTATGAAGCGAGTGCATGGAGGGGCATCAGAAGCGGTTCGTTCAAACACAAAAAAACGGCACTTGGATTCCGTCAATAAGACTAGCTCAAAGTGGTATTGATGCTTGTTTAACACCATTGTGATTAAAACTCTGAACTCAATTCACCCAAAATGATAGTTCACTATGAGTTCAGCACAACCAGTGCTGATCTACCAATATGGATTTTCTGCCTGTGTGCGGGCTGATCCTAATGGGCCCGTGCACCACATACGATGGCGCATCGAGACTCTAGGCGCCCCAGAGTTGGCGAGACGGGGGTAATCCTTCGGAAACCCGTGTGCACTTAATCGTCATCAATTCCACAATTTCAAAGCTACGTCGTCTCGAAAAGATGGGAAAACTTCAGCTCAACCTTTCCAGTGCAAAGTAGCATCAGTCAGACATATATATATGTACGAATATATATATATATATAGTGGCCATTCCGGTCTCCCTTGTCTTTGTCGGTTCCATTTCATATATATATATATATATATATATATCCCAGGTGTTCCACATTTGGGATTGGGTATGACTGGCTGATGACGGCTAATAAGCCAGAAATGGCCATTTCGGTCTCCCTTGTCTTTGTCGGTTCAATTCAATCATATGCTACACGTCGCTATGCGACCGCTGCGAGGGCTCTAGTCTGAGCTCCAGGGCACAACGGAACATGCATGTTCCTTAAGCAGATCGTCGAGCCCCACACTATCATCATAATCCCGATCACAACCGACAAAAACAACGAGCCCGTGGCTCCAATGGTGAAACGTTCGACTCAAATGCCAAAGGTCACGGGTTCGAATCCCAGGTGTGCCACTTGGGATTGGGTATGACTGGCTGATGACGGCTAATAAGCCAGAAATGGCCATTCCGGTCTCCCTTGTCTTTGTCGGTTCCATTCAATCATATGCTACACGTCGCTATGCGACCGCCTGCGGGGGTCTAGTCTGAGCTCCACGGGCACAACGAAACATGCATGTTCCTTAAGCAGATCGGTGAGCCCCACACTATCATCATATTCCCGATCGCAACCGACAAAACAACGAGCCCGTGGCTCAATGGTAGAGCGTTCGACTCAAATACCAAAGGTCACGGGTTTGAATCCCAGGTGTGCCATACTTGGGATTGGGTATGACTGGCTGATGACGACTAATACGCCAGAATTGGCCATTCCGGTCTCCCTTGTCTTTGTCGGTAGCTAGTAGATACTTAGCTAGTATCTATGTCGGAAGTACGGTATAACGTCTTTGCCATATAAGATTCATACTACTTGTTTGTAGAATGGGCATTACGTGGTTATTCCACAGTGGTTGGTTGTCTTCGACCCAAATGTTCATTGAAATTTCGGATCTGACCATAAAAAGTCATGTCCGAATCACCTGACTCCATGTCCTGCACTTTATAATTTCAGAAATTATTTACCCGATATATATATATATATATATATATATATGGCGGATATTAATTTTATGTTTTATGTTTTCATGCACAAAATGCGTTGGTTGTTCGCGATGGGACCCCACTCGCAAAATCCCTATTATCAACAGTCCCGTTTTACCCAATCTCGGGTTACTTGTGGCTAAGGGGTTTTCCATAACCTACCGTTCCTGCCTTTTGATTAATGTGAAGACATTTTCTACATGGTTGATGTCCGGGTAGGATTTTAAAAAATTTCACAGTCCACCGGCGTAGAGGCTGGCTTTATTTGAAAAAAAAAGATTATGATCGTAAGCTAAAGCGGAATCATACCTCCTCCTTCGAGCGCTGAACAGGAGCACTATATTGCAACGCTGCATTGGTGAATGCTTTTATAACCGAATAAATGAATAACGTGGGAAATTAGCCACGTCTATCTCCTGTGAAATTCAATCTGGCTTGCACGTATTTTGTTCCCTACCTTTTTCGTTTTTTACCTTTGCCCGCCTGAACTGGACTTCTTTGTTTATTCACATCGACTTTGACCTTGAAACTGCGGGTTACCCGTTTTTTTAAATTGTTTTTGTGCCCACTCTTGACACGCTAGCGGGCATACGTTTTTTGTTGTCTAGATTCGGGCGTTATATTTGGACGATTCCTTTGTATTGACTAGGGGAATTTACCGTCGAGAATCGATTGAAGCCTGGGCTTCCAATGAGAATTCGGTCAATCGATTTATCGCTCTGAGGCTGGCATACGGTCACATCCGGTCTGGCGTCACGGGTGTTTGATTGGCCCCAATCCCCATAAGTGTTGCTTGTCTTTTGCCGCTTTTATATCTGACGGTAAAATCCAGTAAGAGTTCGAAAGCTCAGGTGAATAAAGCCATTCTTCCGGTGCGTGAAGAGTCTTCTTCTTTTTCTTCTTCTTCTTCTTCTTCTTCTTCTTCTTCTTCTTCTTCTTCTTCTTCTTCTTCTTCTTTACTTACACACACCTGGAATGCGAAAATTCGCTTCAATTCGTTTTTTATTAAACCCCCTTAAAACGCTCTTGGCGATTTTAGGATGATAAACTTTAAGGAGCAGTGCGTCCAGGATGGTTTATTTTTTGACCTTAAAGGTGGATTTTTTCCTTATGCCGGTAGGGATGCTTTCTATGGCCGCCTAATCGGGACACGGGAATAGGAACCACTCGCCCACTTAACATAGGTGGTCTTGCGATACAGTTAAGCAAGGGTAAAAAGACCGTGGCTTAACCCTACTACTAACCCTAATATAAAAATAAACTATAAATTATGACCCTAGCCCTCACCTTAATCCAAAACCTAATTTTGCCGGAATTGGGCGCAAAGCCAAATGCATTGCGGGAAGTTCCTATTCCCGTGTCCTGATAAGGCGGCAATACAAGGCATCCTTAATCGCATGGCACTACAGTGAATCAACGTTAATATCTGCAATTACTGAAACGATTGTGTGAGGAAACATCGATCTGAAAAGAGGCGGTTGGGGAGGGAAGGGGCTGATTCAACGTGACCACGTACCTTCCCACACAGCCTTCATAGTCAACCAATTTTGGGCGAAAAACGGCATGACAAAAGTTTCTCACCCCCCCCCCCCCCCCACCCATTACTTGCCCGACCTAGCCCCCTGTGACTTTATTCCATGTCTCCGCACTAGACGCAAAAGGTCTATTGCGGCAGCTTAAGTTGCTAGGGCAGACCCCAGCTGCTACGACCTTCAGGCCTGGTTCCGTCTGAGAAGAAAAGAACTGAAACAACAGTTGGGAGGATAGGGTATTCTGTGCAGAACTATCGGAGGTTGGAAGAAGTTGGCTGCCGGACGAGGGCACGTCTGCTGGCCGCGAGAGCGGCGTCCCAACTGTGAGACCGTGCGGAGTCGTCACAGGGCATCCAGTGAGGTCATGTGTGAGTCATTCTTCAAGGCGATTGGTCGGTTTGGACAGCCAGGATTGTCGAGACCCTGACAGCCACTGGTATGCGCGTGCATGAAGTCGCGCGAGGTTCAGCGTTCAACATGCACGTGAAGTTGGGTCACTACAGGTCTTCGCATGCAGACTAACAACCCGGAAGTCTCAGTAAGCCCGATCTTACTGGAGGAAACCCGATTACATGTCGTACGTCACTTCGACAGCAAGAATGTGACTAAAATTGCCCGCGACGGTGGGGCTGGCGAAACGTCACATGTAATAACATACGTATCTCACTTATGCGGTTAGCATGTCCTCCATCTAGCCTGACACATGATTAGGAACCAGGTCCTGTGTGCGCTACACGTAGACTGGTCGTTCTGCCGGTCAACCACTGTGCCCGTGCTCCTAACTAGTTGCTTGACTGTCGAGGTACGATGGTCAAGAACTGAAAGGTTCCCAAAACGAAGGGCAAGAAAGACAGTTGGATGGAAGAGGTTTTGTACGAAGCAGTTGAAGCTACTGTTCTCACCAGGTGTGAGTCAGCCAAAGTTCCTGCGCCCGAACTTCGTCCGGCTGTCATCAATGGGTGAAGAACGAAATATCGATCGGCATCACGCCGCCAGGAGTCGTGGCTTGAAAGTTTGCCATCTGAAGCGATCATGGTGATGACCAGACCGTGTGTGGAACCTTTAGACTGGTGGTTTAGCTTTTCTGCGTCCAGCTCCGGTCATCTCTAAATTTTCTTTCTATCGAAGCTAGAAATTAGTTTGGGATGGCCCTTTTACAGGACACCCCTGAGGAGGACACATATCTAGTTGAGCGATTGGTGGCGGTATTACGAAGAAGATAGGGACGGCAGTCGATGAGGGTCTCAAAAGTGGCAAAACTGTTTACCACAGGAACCTCGGAAAGGACTAAGGTTCGGAGAAAGAAACGTTGGAGCCCGGCTCCCAGGCGGAGTAAACGGAAACCACAGGTAACGAATGGGGGAGAAGTTGACGACCCTCGGGAACAGGGTGGGTGGAGGGGGGCATGTCGATGCAGGAGGGCTAACATTGACTTGAAAGTCATTATCTAACAAAAAAGTGTTTGCCAGTTCTGCTATCGCAAACGTAAAAGTGGGTATGCCCGCGAGTTTGGTTGCTTGGGCACCTGGGCCGGCCCATTGCACCGATGGGCTCTGCTTGGGGGATAGGGAGAGGAGTAGAGGTAGCCGTAGCTACGACGATTGGCACCGAATTTGGTGAGACGCTACCAAGTGGTGTCAGGGTCAGTGCTGTATGTATGTTTCCTGGCCTCTACCTGAGTTCAAGGATGAAGGGCGGTCTGTCTTTTAATACCGATAAATTAATTCCTGGGCCATTTTCGCGATACTTAACTTCAGGCCAGAGAGAAAAAAGAGAGCGGAGAAACAGAAGAAATCAAGAATTGATCCAGCCACGGTTTGGTGAAGTCATGCATCTCCATCATCCCCATCGGCAATCTGGGAGGAAGAGGAACACGGATGCACTTCCGGTGGTATATTATCCACAGACACCGTCCTGGCTATTTCGTTGCAAGGGCTCTCTAATTGGCTGACCAAAAATCACTGGAGTTCAAAAATAAAAGCCGGACAGGTAGAACAGCATGGTTAAATGACTTTGAAATTGGCGGCGAGTGAGTGAGTCGCAGCGTGGCCTGCGGTCGAGCCCACCACGCGCTAACCGCCATGGTGCGAAGGCCGGCTCGGCTCAGCCAATCAGGAAGCCTGTCTCGGCGAGCGGCGTTACCAGCACCGGCTTCAATCGGTACGCGCGAGGTGACAGGACAAAGACGGTGCGCGGTGCCTCCTCACGCGAGGTAGGCTACGCCAAGGAAGCCAGGAAAATGGTGTGAGCGTGCTGACAACGGGATAGAGATAAAAAAAATAAAGAGAGGACAATGTCACACCTACCTGAGTACTTATATCGGCATTGGCTCACACCGAAGCTGAATTAAATGAGGTTGGTGTTCACATGGCTGCCCAAGGGAACATTTAATTAATACTTCCCCCGGGCTTGGCCCTCAGCAATCAGTGTCAATCTGGACATTCTATCTTCAAACAAGGAAGATTTTTGACCTCATAATCCTCTCCTCACATTTAACGTTGCAATATATGAGTATTGTCTAACTGTTCCACACCACAAAATCTCCAAACCCCCCCTTAAAAATACAATTTAAAAATAGAATAAAAAATGTGTCACGCTCTGCAGGTAGGGTAAGCCGCCCCTCGTACACCCATGTAATTTGTGATAGCTCTGCTCTGCCTCCCCTCACGAGTGGATCCACGAGGCCGTGTTCCGCACAGCGGAATCATTTAGGTAACTGTTTCAATTGGCAGGGAAAAAAAGGAGGAGGAGCAGGAGGAGGAGAAGGAGAAGGAGGAGGAGGACACAAGCGGGAGCAGTGTATTATGTGCAGAAGTTTGGTGATGGTGAGAATTCTGACGCGAGGCCGGCTCAGTCTGCGCGCACGTGTGAATGAGCGAGCGTGTTGCGAGAGTCAGTCAGTCAGCCTGGTCACGTGATAACCAAGTTTTTGGCGGCTGTGATTGGCTGTCATAGCGAATGCATACGCACCCACCCAACGACTCTGAAACAGTGATCACATCATTCCTAGAGTGGAGTGGGTGCTGGAGACGGAAGGTTTGGGGCGCTACAAGGCTTTCCCCAAACCAGGCTGTGCACTGCAGAGGAACGGGACCGAAACGGGGACCAGAGAGATAGGTCGCCAGTCATAATTGACGACAGTCATCGTCACCAGATTGTTCTGACGTTTTTGATTAGGGCTCATACCCAGAAGTACATACGTACTAACCAGGGTGAGCACAGCTTGAACACACGCGCAGCGCTCAAGCAATGTAGGATATATAAACCCCCTTAGCCACCACTAACCTTAGGATCGTGTAAAACGGAAACGACGGTAATAGGGGTTTTACGGGGTTGGGAGCTCCCCGCTAACAGGCAGCGAAATATGTGCAAGAAAATCTAAAAAATGAATAAACTCCTGCCAAATTTATTCTCCTAAGCAGCAACGAAATTGAGCGTGATAATAAATAAATAAACAAAAAAGCAACACTCAATAAATGAAAGGATTCTGAATAACAAAACCCCAGCAAAACAATTTTGTACATGTCCTTATATGAATGCAGTAGTTAACACACAGATGGTTACTTCCTGTAGCTATGAAATAATAAACCAAAGCAGGCCTTCTAAAGCACATATAGTAGATAGCTATGTTTTTCGAACCCAGGGGACTTACATAACCTATCCTTACCCGTGCACACAAGAGCTGCCACCATTTTACAGTTCGGCATCCATAACGGATGGCCCTGCTTGAACAAAGAAGGGGGCCCGGCTGACTCAGGGCCCGCGTTCATCAGACCACAGTCAGTCCGCGCGAGCCCATAACTGCTCTCCTACGTGTGTGCAGTGGACGTGCTGGTTCCTTTCTAAACGTTTCGCTTGGTAGATGCGCTGGACCAGCATGGGGGCTAAATCAGGGTACGGCAGACCTTATTTCGGATGTGGTCGCATAAAAAAATGCCCAACATGGGCACGCGCAGGTGCAGGCTCATGCCGCGCCCCGCTCTCAAACTCCGTGGGATATTATTCCTCTGCACCCAGCCCCACCTCCGGTCTTCTTGACTATGTCGTGACACCGGGCAAATGGTAGGTAATGGTAATGGTAGGGAGAGTGCAACAGACGCAGTGCAAGTCTACTATCATTTAACACTAATTAAATCGCAAGTCATCGTCCCTGCACCACCCTCCTGTGGAGCATACGGTGGACATCGTCTGATTACGACGGTGTATCTGACGTTGTGGGCTCGACCCAGCGACCACACCTCGGGCGACCGGCGGGTTTAACCAGGTCAGAGTCTCCGGCTTTGTGTGTGTCTCCACACCCGGTACGTCTGACTTCCAAACTTCCTACCTCCCCCTCATCTCAAAATTCCTACGGCGGGCACGACAGCAATCACGTAGGTGGCCCACTAAAACATCACCGTGACGCATAGTTGAGTTCGGCAGCCTGGTCATGGTGGTGTTTTAGTGGGCTGCCTATGTGATTGCTGTCGCGCCCGCCGTAGGAATTTTGAGATGAGGGGACGTAGGAAGTTCGCCAGCCACCTGGTATGTCCGAGCAGTCGTATTTAGGGACAGCACTGCTTGCCTCTTCGCGGAGGTGCCCTAAACAAATGCTGGGGCTCACGGCAAATACACGGTCGTAACAGCCAAACGAACGACATCATCCTGTGTCCCGTTCACTGCGCCGTACCCTCCGGGCTGCTCGACTGAGTCCGCTCTCGAAGTGCTAACCAAAATTCTGAAGGGTGTTTTACATTATAAAATATGGCTTAATGAGGGTTATCATATTAATAATACTGCAGTATGATACTCAGATATTTATGTCACACCAGGATGCCAACTTTTGAATGAGCCCCTTCCCGATCGCCTGCAAAAAACAGTACTTTTTACAAAATGACAATTCAACTAGTATGCATTTTTTTCCTAATGATTTTCGAAGACCTTTTAAATTTTAGCATATTTTATAGAAAAATGCACAAAAATGTGCTTTCTTGTACTCATTTGGCAGCGAATTATACCTTAAAATTGTATACTTGAAGACGGAATCTTTCGGTTAAAAAAACACCTTGAATTTCCGAGTACTTCTAAACTGGTCATGCCTTATACTTGCATTCATGATGTGTAAACTACAAGCTGTATATGTTCCGGTTAAGGAAAATCATACGCTTCTTTGCGCTATTAACAGCACACCGTATAGCGTTCATAAGCTGTTGCAGTGGAGGTGGACCATGTCGCATGCTGTACAAGCAACGCTAATGAGTGGATATATACGAGACTTTGTGAATGAAAATCTCACGACCTTCAAATTCACATAGTTATGAACTTTTTGAAAGCCGAAATATACCATTTCTTCAAGTATAATTTTTAAGAAGACGTAATTTACCACCAAATGAGTTAAAAAACGAAATTTTTTACTGCGTGTTTTCTATAAATGATATTTGGAATCTAAAATCAGTAGAAAAATCCTACTGCCTAAGCAGTCACTTTTCATTGTGTAGTTTTTTGCAGGCGAAGGGGTAGAATTTCAGTCGAAAACCGACGTATTAACAGGACTGAGATTATGCCGCAGAATAATTAATAGGACAACATCAGTTGGTTGACGTGTTCGGCCATGCGATTGGTGCATGCGAGAGGAAGGAGATAGTGAGGGATCCGTCCGTACGGTGGTACGTCAGCGCACACTTCATTTAAAATCAGGCGCGTTATCGGTTGTAGATTGAAAGGCTGCCAACTCACGGCATAACTGGGTCCTTGTCAGCAATAAGAGTCAGGCTGCGATGGTTCCCCTAATTTGGCTTCCATGGCAAGCATGCATGTGAGCTTAAACCTGTCAGTATTGAAGCCTCGTGCGTTATGTTGTGACCCTGTCGTGTGTGGCACGCGTAGACGCGCTGTATGGCTGTGCGAGTCACTGCGCCGGAGTCCAGTTCCATTCGTTGGTTAGAGGGAAGAGAGTGAGCCAGAGGCTGTGGCAGTTTTCACCACTTACGACGATGCTGTGGGCACAGCACCATTGGCATCGCATCTACCACCATCATCTGTCAAAACAACGGCGACCGACTTCAGGAAAACGGCAATTCTACGCTAACCGCTAAATGATACTGTAGGCCATTATTAGGGAGAGAAAAGATTAATGCACAAAAGAGTAAAATTTAAAAACGTTTTCCGATCAGTATTGCAATATACGCTTGGCAGTCTGCTTTTTCAAACGAATATTTTTACCGCAGCAGCTTACGTTCTTAGAGGAAGACCCTAGCTGCTCCTGGCCTGGTTACGTATGAGAAGAGAAGAATTGAGATGCTCTGCATCTACCGCACTCTCTCCCCCTCCCCCACCTTAGCCCGGTGTCATTACCAAGACCGGAGGCGGGAGATAGCACAGGTGGCTGGCGCGGCTGGAGACACCCAAAAGCGTTCCGCCACACCTGACTTGGAGCTCAGGGAGTGGAAGTGCCATAAAGGCCACATTAAGAAGGAGCTATTGCAGCCTGACTCTCAGTCCGTCAGTTAGCCACTCTAGTTATCCACTCCACTACTGATACTGATACACGAACACACACTGGACTGACCACGCGGTTCGAGTTATCTTGTCAATTTTCAATTTTCCATGTGCGAAGAGAAAAAATTGGGACGCCAGTTGGAATGATAGTGTATTCTGTACAGAACCATCGGAGCGGGGAGGTTCGAAGAAGTTGGCTGCCGGAGAGGGACAACGAACTACATATCGCGTCATTCAATCTTATTTCGTTTAAAGCACCTTGAAGACTTCAAATTAAGCTGGTGTAAGATATGTGCGCGGTAGGAAGGATCTACCCATACGAAGGGGTTTTGCTTCTCATTTTCTCTAGGTATAATATTTCTATTAGAAAAAAGAATCTGTCGGACAATTTTCATCAAAAATCATGTGATCGTTTCTTCCACGTCTCCGCGCTAGACGCAAAAGGTCTATTGCGGCAGCTTAAGTTGCTAGGGCAGACCCCAGTTGCTACGACCTTCAGGCCTGGTTCCGTCTGAGAAGAAAAGAACTGAAACAACAGTTGTGCGGATAGGGTATTCTGTGCAGAACTATCGGAGGTTGGAAGAAGTTGGCTGCCTGACGAGGGCATGTCTGATGGCCGCGAGATCGGCGTCCCAACTGTGAGATCGTGCGGAGTCGTCACAGGGCATCCAGTGAGGTCATGTGTGTCATTCTTCAAGGCAATTGGTCGGTTTGGACAGCCAGGATTGTCGAGGCCCAGACAACCGCTAATGCGCATGTGAATGTACATGCGAGAGGTTCAGCGTTCAAAATGCACATTGAGTTGGGATCACTACATGTTCAAAAAAGCCAGTTGTCGTTGAAGAGGCGCGAAAAGTCTGGTGGAAGTAGTCTACTCCAACGTCAAGTTTGTAGAACCCGTAGAAGATCGTGTCTGTGCGCCAGCATCTGCATCGGTTGAACGTAAGCACAGCTTGTCTACTGCAATCTGAACGGACGCATTAGCTCTGACAGCTACCGAAGGGCTTTGTCTCCACTTTGGATCCTAGAACCAGAGGCGTACAAGTGTGACTGCCCGCTCTCACAGTTATCAGTGCCAGCGCTTACACATGTTGCCGTCGAATCGCCTAACACGCGTGACAAGCAACGCATGCACGCTTAACTCAGCCTCCGGCCTGCGACACCATGATGCCAACCGATCTTTCTCTTCACTGATTGGCCACAGCCAGGCGAAGTTTGGGCGCGTGCATCTCGGGTGCGACTCCACAGGTGCCACAACACGTGGGGTTGGGTATGGCTGACTGATGACGGCTAATAAGCCAGAAATGGCCATTCCAGATTGCCTTGTATTTTTCGGTCATGTTATTCTGCCTACTTCCCTAGCTTCTGTGTGGCTGCTGGCGGGGCTCGAGAGTGAGTCCCAAGGCTCAATGGGACGAGTGAGTCCCGTAACTGATCGGTGGGTGCCTACCAACCATTAACACTTGTCTATTGGGAACGCTAGCTTCTTTGCCTTCCGATTTGTTAACTTTTAAGTTGTTGACAATCGTATCGCCACGTGAGCAACCAGAGATATCCAGCACTCCCTGACTCCCAAGTCAACGAGAACGAATCAGACGGGCACATTATTAGTCGAGCTCAGTGACCTTCCGGAAATCTCACTGGCATATGCACCACCACGATCGATTGTTGACTTTGAGTGCAAGCCTTACCTACAAATAGGTCATGCGCACTATTTAAAAATCCAGGAGCCTTTAACATGGGCCCTAATTCAAATTTCTTAAGACCCCCTCCCTCCCCAACTTCTCCCCGGTCGCCAAAGGTGAATGTCTCAGCCCGATTAAATTGATGTGTCCCTCAATATTGCGGTACGCCCGAAAGCCTATCGATCGATAGAGAGGGCGGGGTGGAAACGTCCAGCTTTAATTCAAGAACTGCAGGAAAGCGTGGCAGTCCACTCCCGTGGTCGCCAGCAGAAGCGTTTTCCCACACCATCTTGTCCACCTCATTCTCCTAGTCAATTCTTTACTGGGGCCACCCGCGTCTTGAAACCTGACAGTCAATGTGCGTCATTTACTGATTGGTGGACACAAACACCACCTCCGATTTTATTGACTCTGTCTTGAAACCGGGACCAGGCGGGGGACTGGAACAGCGTGAGACAGATGCATCGCAAGTCTGATCTCATTATAATCCAGCGCTAGTCACCGTCCCTGCACCACTCCTGCTGTATAGCATACGGTGGGCATCGTGGACATTAGTGCCCCTTTAAATGGGTCGCGTGGTAGACGCACTGGGCCAATACGGGGGCCAGATCAAGGCATGGCAGGTATTATTTGGATTGGCCTCCCATAACAAATACCAAACATGGGGTAGCGTGGTGGTAGGCGAAGGTGCAGGCTCACGCCGCACCATCCACTTTTCATGTTTATGGTTCTCCCACTCCGTGGGATCTGAGTAAGGCTCGACGGCACGGTCAGGAGCATCTTCAGCCGCGCCAGCCACCTGCACCCGACCTCGTCTCCGGTCTTCTTGACTCTGTCTTGACACCGTGTACAGGTGGGTAAGGGAAGAGAGAGAGAGAGAGAGAGAGTGCGGTAGCTGCAGCGCAAGTCTAATAACACTAAAAAATAATCCACGCGCCAGTCACCGTCCCTGAACCACCGCGCTGTGGAGCACACGGTGGACATCATCAGACTATGACGGTCGAACTGTCGTGGTGGATATGGACAGGGCAGAGGCGCACAATGCTCAGAAGAGGCAGTTTGTGGCAACTACTTGCAGAACTTCCCGCATAATCTTTGTTGCAATAAGGGCTCATCAAGTCCAATCCGTCTTCCCTGACGTCTGGTTGGAACTCGCGCCAGCGTCCCATAACGACGAAACCACCCTTGTATGAAAATGTCCCGCGCAATTACTGTTCGGTCGGCCACGGCTCAGTGGGGCTTCTGAACGGCTGGGTGGATGTGACCTGCACACTCCGGCTGGACCTGCTGATGATCCTGCAGGCAGATGCTCCACCAAGACTGATTGTTGCTTTTGAGTACCCGCCGAAACTACAAGCACACTAAGTGATTGATAGAACATAAAGGTGCCTCTAACTCGGGGTCACAGCTTACATTGCAGAAACATTCCTGCCCTTTTCTGTCCTCCGAAGGCGAATATTTCAACCCGATCTAATTATGATGCGATCCAGCATTGCGTCAATTTTGACATTCCCCTCTCCTGGATGTATTCCGCGGAACCCTTGAAGTAGAGCCACAGGTCGCGCACACATGAAGTTGAAATGCTTTATTTGATGTTGAAAACTGTTGGAAGTACGAATTCACACAGCTAGTGTGAACATAGTTGAATTTTTACAAGAAACCTGTCGTACTCCCATTGACGACACATATGAACAAGTAATAAGTACTCCGTAGAGTTCATAACTCCAGCATTGTTCCAGATTCGTCGAAAAGAACTGAAACCGTTTGCCTACCACAATATTCGGTCAGTAGTTTAGTATCCGTAACTATAAAATAAACATTGTCTCATAATAAGAGCCGCCGAGCTCTCTGAACTACTTGTCCTTTAAACACAAAAGGCGACATCTCGAAAGCATGTGGAAAGTAGTAGACTTGCTCGCATGGACAGGAAATTTATTCGCGTGATGTTTAAAACGCAGATTTAAACTCACCACCAAAAATATCACCAACTAGGGGTAGAAAAATCACAGATGTCTGTAAGTACACCATCGTACGCGTTCATTGCACTTGGTACGCTTATGGCTTTGTGGCCCGCATCTGGGTCATTAACTGTCGCAACTTCCTTACCGGAATTGATTATTGACGTGATAATGGCTCAGTCATCAAACCTACCGATAGGACCAATTGAAGCGGTGTCCACCAGCGCACTCTTCGCGTATAACTAATGACTCCGCCGTGGAAACGTTTCAGCAATTATTATGGAAAGGGGAGGTCATTGTGCGGGCCTGAGAACCACGAGTCAAGCAGCTCGTGGCTCATGCGGTTGTAACCTCCCCGGGAATTTCTGAATCGTCGAACTCGAAGGTGTGCTCAGGTCTCGTCAAATGAGTCGCAATTTAAGACTTGGCGGCTTTCTTCCTCAGTAATGTTCGGGTGTGCGGCTATCCACGTCCAGAATAATATCTAAGTTGCCCTGGTGTAGTTGGCTTGTCCACAACTGCAGTAGATCCGGTAAGCAAACTCAGACATTCCCCTTCGTGACAGTGGGTTTTTCAGTTTCAGTAGTGGACGCCTGATGTTTGCCTCCAGCCCGCTTGTAATTCCAACTCCAGGCGGGGTGAGCAGGCGACTGGCCGCTTCCGAGACGTTCTTGACGCACGATGACTCGCCAAAAGTGGAAATTGTCTATCGCTTCGTGTTTAAATGCACCGGTTATCCATGTTGCTCGGGTAGCTGTCCGCATTGAACACCCACGAAGGTATTTCAGTTAGGTGACCTTGTGTTCCGGTTCAATACAGTGCGTCTCAACACGGTGATATAGCTTCGATATGCAACTGCGTTTCTTTCTAATTGGATAGTCGCTGAGCATTTCTGAAAGACAAGGAAGACTGGAATGGCCATTTCTGGCTCATTAGCCGCCATCAGTCAGCCAAACGCAAGCTTAGGTGATGCCCGAATCGAGGATCGAACCCGCGACCTTTTGGTTAGAAGTCCAATGCTTGAACCATTTTTAAGCTACCTCTACTACTACTCTCCAGTGAGCGGCTGCTGGTGGGTCTCAAGAATGAGCCCCAAGGCAGAACGAAATTAGTGAGTTCCGTTAACGATTGGTGAGCGTTCATCAACGAATGTCCATGTTCCCAGTCTAAACCGACAAGACAACGAGTTCGTGGCTCAATGGTTGGAGCGTTAGACTTCTGTTGAATAGGTCGCGGGTTTAAGTCTCAGTTGGGGCCCCACCTGGGGTTGGGTATGACTGGCTGACGACGGTTAACAAGCCAGAAATGGTAATTACAATTTTCCTCGTCTTTTCGGTATTTTTAATCTAATGCTCTTTAATTGAAAGTATAGTTTCGAATTTCGGTTAAAATTTCGTGAGACAACACTGGAAAGTAGGTGTACTAAAAATATAAACTGAAGTTGAGGAATTTGAGGGCTTGAGTGGTAAGTTTGCCCTCTGATTTTTTTTCATTACCGAAACAGATATTTCAGTGTTGATTTCTTAATTTCATGCTTCAACAGACAACTGAAGTTAGTCAGAATAAATAAAAACTTGACTCGATGACATGGCATGTCATGCTCACTTTCGCTTGTCCGAAATTCAGATCATTTCCAATTCCACCGCCTTAATTTGGATGGCATGGGGTCAAGGCGGAATTTGTCACCTCAACGAGCCTGCCGGAGTGGGACGGGTAACAGCACGAAGGTTGCCCAATCAGAAGTAAAGGAAAACCGATTAGATTTGACGAGCTTTTACTGAGACAAAGAGGGTGCAGGAAGCTCTGTGAGCGATTGCCAAAATCTGTCCCTTCAGACACGTGTGTTCGTCCGCCGTGTCATCCGTTTTTATAGTTCGTCCAGACGCGAAGTATGGGCGGTTGCGATCAATCGATGAAGAGAGAAATATCGATCGGCGCCGCAAGTCGGAGATGGAGTTACGCGCGTGGGTTGGGGTAGTCACGTGCGAGCACGCAAGGCTTGGCAGGCGAGTCAGCCACAAGCCTGCCCCTGTGGGGGAGGGGGGGGGGGGCTACGAGTAATAGAAGGCCATTTTTTCGATAGATTATATTAAATCCCAGCGCAAGGTTACCTCATTCTACTAAGCAAACAGGACTTCGAACACTCGTATACTCCCTATCATGAGAGTAGCGACGAAGGTCACAGCACTTAGCTCCTGCTATCGAAGCTCAAGTCTTGTAGCCGGCAGGCAAATTTTCAATTCTGGGCTCTTGGGTTAAGCGCACGGCAGGTTCCGCAAACCGAAACTAAGATACACAGAATTAGCCCTTCTCTTATCCTATTTCGGTGACAGAACCAATTCAGGACCCTTGCAGATGAGCGCGCACACAAGGACTGAACGGGTAATGTGTCCAACCCACCGGTGTTACAGCAGGTCACTCGCTTCGGTTGAAAACCCCCCTTTACAGTAGATGTGCTATCTCATAAAATGAGAAGGATAAATATCGGTTACCCCCAGCAGATTTACGCTGACCACTAACTTCAACTGTTTACACAGGTCCGGCTTCACCCGGCGTATGTAGACAGCTGCCAAGTAGTGCAATGTACGAGTTGTTGGTGCCCGAGTAAGTACTCGGAAGGATTTTTTGGGGTAAATGGAGTGAACAGTGTCAAGCAAAGGTTTTTCGTAATGGAAGAACGTGGGATTTTGTTTTCCTGTATTAGAAGCCACTTGGACAGGTGCTCAATTGACCTGGCTGCCAATTGCCTTTGCGTTCGCCCGATGTACTTGCATGCACTTGCGCATGTGAATTCATAAACACAATTCGAAGTGACGTGCACAGGCAAGGCATCCTTGGCTCTTGGGATAGGCAGGGGTTTACTGTGACTGCATAATATGAGTTCGGCAGCATTAGGGGTCCTTTCAGTGGTAAATTTCAGCCGTCGTATGATGGTATTTCAAATTTTGTCACCCTTAAAAGGCAGTGATATAAAAACGGGCTTTTTCGGGACTGAATCTTCTGTTAATTTTTACCGTAGGGATTTTCTCTACTTGTTGCTTATACGTGCTGGATATCCATGCTTAAGTAATCTCAAGGCAAACAATTTCTGCATTCAATGTCTCAGGAGATTGTATACCAAAGTACGTTTCTATTGTATGGGTATAAAACTCAATAAATGCAGGTATTGTCCTTTCCATGTATTCTTATGGAGCCATCTTCCTGTCTAAAGAGATGCACATCTGGACAGGAAAACTGGTTATCGTGTTCTTTTTCTATCGTGAATTTGATCTTCGAGTGTACTTTATTCATAGTAACATTAATTTTCACATTTTCCTCTTACTTTATCCTTTTCCCCATTTATCCTTCTCCTTTTTTTTTTAATTTACTAATTTTATAAAATGATAACCAAAATTTTGAGACGTATTTTTGATTCGAAAAGATTATTTAAGTAAGGTTGTAATAGTAGTTATCGTCCAACATAATCCCAAGACATTTCAGCCACGCCTGGATGCCAGATTTTGAATGAGCCTTTTTCTGCCCGTCGGAAAAAAAACTACACCTGAAAAATTTTATGAGCTTTTTATGACGTCTTTCTCATAGCATAGATAAATTTGCGATTTTTCTTAGACAGGATGTATGCAGCTTGTAGTTTGGAAATCCTGAATACAAGCGTAACCGCAGGTCGCTTTCAGAAGTATTCGAGAATTGAAACTGTTCTTTAAGACCAAAGTGTAGCCTTTTTTGTACGTGTAAAAGGTTAAGAAGACGCAATATGTTACTACATGAGTACGAAAACGAATATTTTTTGCATGCGTTCCGTAAAATACATTTAAACTTATAACGACATCGTAAATTAAATGGAAAATTTCGCACTGCTTAGTAATCATTTTTTAGAGAGTGTGGTTTTTGCAGACGGCTGGAAAGCAGCTCGTTCAAAAGATGGCATCCTGACGCGACTAAAATAGCTTGGCATAGTGCTGCCAAGAAAACTTTTCAAATCGAAAATACATTTCAGAATTTCGAAATAACATTTAATGAGGTAGCACATCACCTAGTGGTGGCATTTTTCGAGGTGGCCTGCTTAAAGGACTGTAGGTAGACTTTATTATTTGACCAGGAGCTCTGGTTCTGAGGCCTCGAAGATGCGGTTATTGTGTGCATAAGTCAGTGCAGGGGAAGCGCTGCCGACAGAAATCGAAGTTCCGGGGCAGAATGGGCTATCCTCTGTCCCTCGTGAACGCCACCCCTCTCGTGGTTTTGGGCATTCTCGACCACCGCAAACAGAATGCTCCCGTAGCCTTCAACTGGACTATCAGCCGGACCCGGATCAAAACTGTGCCCCTTGCAGGCCCGAGTTTGGAAAGTGACCGGTTGACGACGGCAAATAAGCCAGAGATGGTTATTTCAAGGAAACCGAACGTTACCGTGCTGGTTAGTTGATCACCGAATGCGGCCTTTGCCCTCTCTCTCATGTCCGGTCTTCTTTACTCTGTATTGACACCGGGCGCAGATGGGGGAGTGGAATGGAGAGTGAGGTAGACGAAGTGCAAGTATACCGTCACTAAAATCCAGCGCCAGTCACCGTACCTGCACCAACTTGTTGTACGATCGAACTCGATGGTCGAACTGTCGAATGCGGCCTTCGTTCTGCGCCTGATGTCCCCAGCGTCATGCGGCTCAAGTCACACATCTCACAGGTCAGCATTGAAAAACTGGACCGCAAAAAAAAACATGGAAGGACGCTGGGGAACGCGCTTATGCAACAAGACCCTTGCAACTGAGCCATGAAGCAACAAGAGCATTGGCGAAACATGTGCCTGGGCTCATAACTAGTACAGGTCTTGACGACTCTTGCACGGAGCGGAGACATGGACCTTCTGCTCCAACCTAGCCAGGAAGATCAAATACTTCCAGCTCAACTACCTCCGCAGAATACTTAACCTTCGATGACAAGACAGGATCCCGGACATGGGAGCCCTGGAACGGACCGGAGTGCTCAGCATCCAGGCCATGCTGAGGCCACTGGAAAGGCGATGGAGCGGCCACCTGATGAAAAAGCGTAAGTTGCTACCAAATGACTACAAGAAATAATATTTTCTGAATGTTTTCTATAAAATATACGTAAAAGTATAAGGCCTTCGAAAATCAATGGGGATAATTCATACTACTTTAGTAGCTTTTGCAAAGGAAACAAGGGAGCAGCAGGTGCATCAGCGAAATACGTGTTTGGAATGTTACCTCGTACACGTGCTGTGAGTATGGCAGAGTATTCTTAATGCATAGTACTGCACTACCGACTGATAATTGGTGGTTTGAGGATATTATGCTGTAATTCTAATGAAACCAATAAGATTCTCCATAAATGTTGATGTCAGTTCTTCGTTTTAGCCGGAGGATTTTACCCCACGATCACGAATTGATTTCTGTTGAGCTTAGGAAACTGCAATTCTTGCAAATACATGTTTTACAGGTAGTTTCTCCAACAATCGACGGGGTGAAGCCAGATGTCAAATTTGAGATAACAAAGGGTCATGATCTTAGGTTCAAGCCACCAAGCCTGAGTGGGAAAAACATTTCGACGCGATTCCAGTGGGTTGACGGATTTATTTTATATCCCCGGTCGCAAACTGCCGTTTACCGTTTCTCAGTACAGACCCATCAACTCAGATTTGATTTCGTCTCACTTCGGGAGCTGGAAGAGTACGCGTTTTCTCCTCATCAATTGCTTTTACACGATTAATTTAACCGCGCAGCACGTAACCCAAAAAATTTACGTCTATTATTCAGTCCTTCCATATGACATGCTCGGCAATATAAAAATTACCTTCTCATTTGTCCATGGTTACAGCCCTCGTCAATTGAGATGTGCTGTGATATATATCTTACCACTATCTGTTTCGGTTGAGACGGCGGAGATGTTCACCGATATAGGTTAAGCATGCCCCATTCTCGAGGAGCCCCATTTTTCATAGAATCCTGAAAATTTATTACCTGTGCGGTACTTTATCTTCATTTTTTACCGTTTTCACATCAATCTGACAGCACTGAGATAAATAGGCACTCGTCTGGTTAAAAATCGTCCTGATCATTTCTAGGTTTATAATATGCTAGCTGTTTCGGTCTGTCGGGTTGTGCTCTGCAACTTTGCCTGTTTGAAAACCCAGGATTGAAAACCCGGGTGGCCAGTCTCCAAGGTGGTGCGATGTAAGAGTTCCTGACCCTTGGGTCTCCATGGCCGAGGCATATAAGTAGTAAAAAAAAAGTTGGCAGCCTACAATCTGTACTCCATTAAAATCCTATTACATCAAAAAGCGCGCTGCAGGACGAAGTCTGGCTCAGTGAAGTAGCCGTGATTTTAAAAAGACATTGGTTGGCGTCCCAGGTGAAGACCTAGGGTTTCACTGATGGAATTGCAGGAGGGAACACGCTATCGCCGTTTTGCCCTGCGGCCCTGGCAGGGGTGCAAAGAAGTACTAGCAGTCAGCTTCCAACGTTACACCGAGGAGGAAGACAGAAAAAGTCACCCCGCCTTCATAGCCTTCTGTTGCGCTCCATTTACGGGACTGAGTTCCTGTCTCTCCTGCAGCCAGAGATATGAACCACCACGAGCATTCGAGTTGAATAGGCCCGATCGCAACCGACAGGGTGTGAGCGCAACGATATGGTCGAGGACGAAACGCTGTACTCGGGAGCTCAAATCCCACGTCTTATTCCCCTGGGGTTCGATTATGGCCAGTTAATGACGGCAAATACGTTGGAAGTTGTCATACCCATTCCATCTGTCTCTATCAGTATTACTTATATATCAGGCAGAACCAGTAGGATTCATGGTTTGATCCCCTGCCTTCTCGCCGCGTCTGTCTTCAAGACTCTTGAGTCCAAAGAAAAAAAAAAGGAGCGAATGATAACAGCTGTAACACATAGTTCCTGTCCTATTGCCCTTACGATCTCCCATGTCTTGGTCCATAATGTCATTCTGGCTCTAGCCTGAGCCCTAAGACCCAATGGGACGAGTGAGTCCCGTAACCGATCGGTTAGGCGTCCACTCACCAATGTTAGTATTCCAGATCTAAACCGGCAAGATAAGCAACCCATGGCGCAGTGGGTTAGAACGTTGGACTTCTAACCAACAGGTCATGGGTTCGATCCTCGGGTGTTGCAGCACCTGGGGTAGGATATGGCTGGCTGCTGACGGTTAATAAGCCAGAATCGCCCCTTCAGTTTTTCAGTAATGCTATTCTGTCTAGAAGGAACCATTTCATTCTTATAGCTCTTCGCTTATTATTTCCGGCCTTTGTTCCATCCGTGAGGGCATCGGGAAATGTTTCGTGCTTTACCTGTCTTTATACCCGAAGATCAAGTGATGCATATTGGGGAAGGGACTGTTCTATGCATTTTTATAACGTGGGGGAGGAGGAGGAGGTGGAGGAGGAGGAGGAGGAGGAGGAGGAGGAGGAGGGAGGAGGAGGAGGAGGAGGAGGAGGAGGAGGAGGAGGAGGAGGAGGAGGAGGAGGAGGAGGAGGAGGAGGAGGAGGAGGAGGAGGAGGAGGAGGAGGAGGAGGAGGAGGAGGAGGAGGCGGAGGAGGAGGAGGAATATGCATCTTGAGGGGTTTGGCGGGCTGCTCTTCTTGTAAGTCACCATAAGTACGCCTTTCAATCGTGAAAGTAAAGTGATAGGTAAGGATGTCTTGTATGGTCGCGTAAACGGGACACGGTATAGGAACGGTCCCGCCCACTAAAAGTAGGCGGCCTTGCGATAAATTTCAGGAAGGGTAAATATTCCAGTGTCAAAGCTAACACTAACCCTGACCTAAAGCTAAACTAACCTTACTGCCAACCCTAGTTCTACCCTAGACCTAAACCTTGCAGTTAACATGAACCCAAAACTGAACCCTTAGCCTTATCCAGACCCTAACCCCAAATCTAACCTAACCCCAAATTTAACCCTATCCGTCACCTAAATCGTAGACCTAATTTTCCCGGAATTTTAGCTGAAAGCCACATGTATTGTGGACAGTTCCTATTCCCGTGTCTTGTTTATGCGGCCATAAAAGGCATCCTTACCAAGGATAGTCCCCTAACTTAAACCCTAAAGAAAAGCCTGTTGTCGTCCGAAATACGGGTCGGTTGGGCTTCTACGGGGTAAATTAATTATACGCCGAAGCGACGTATTTGCAGCAGGTGCTTTACCTAGCCCGTAACCAAAAGGGTCGCCTCACGGGTCAGAAAGAAAGTATCGATTGAATTCGCACAGCTGATGGGCGCGTCCCCCACAGCTCAGCCAATCGAATACCCGGCGCGCATTCAAGCGATTGTTCGATTTCGTCTGCGATGGGCCTTTCTGACAACGCGAATCATCTCAATGCCCAGACACATTATACAAGTCACCCGAACTGCCAAGTTTCGACACATGTGCGAACGCCACTGTTCCGATTGTTAGTCGTGCAGCATGTGTCTTCGCGCTGCTTTCGTGAGCTCATTTTGGACACCGTGGTGCTGCCGTGGCAGATTTTGCTTTGCAGATTCCGCCACCGCCGTCGCCATCGTCTCTGAATGGGGCTGCCGCAGTGACTCGCCGACCCGACCCCACGCACCCATGGGTACACCAGCAGCGGCGGTAGCATTTTCGTGTCCAACATCCAGGTGGCAAACTGCCGGTTTTTTTCACAGCATCTTCGGCCAACATACGTGTCCCGGGGAGGGTGTACAAGAACGCCCGGACAGGCACGGGCACGACAACTTTGCCGGCCAACCCCGTAGACAGGAGTGCTGAGTGATAATGATTCAGATTAATGGCCGAGGAACACCAGAGTGTGCACAAAACTCCCATGGGGTTCTGCCAATCCGAGCTCCCCAACTAGGTAAATCGAAAGGTCGGTTTCTAGCTTGTTTACTCTCTCCAGCTCTCCTTTGATCAACCGCAGGCAGGGTAGACCCGCGATTTAAACCAGGGCTCATTTGGTCCTGGAAGTAAACACCAGTTGAGCCAATAAGCTCAGGCACTCTCTCTCTCTCTCCTGGGCTTGAGCCAGTCAAGTTCGCGTGGTCGTGGTGCTCACCCGACTGGCCTTATTTCAGGACCAAACATGGGTTCCTGTTTTCCTTTGTATGTTGTGTACATTCAGTGAGGACACGAGTGTGAATACTAAGGCATGCATACATTCCCTGTATTTAAACCATG
Source organism: Schistocephalus solidus (assembly GCA_017591395.1). Taxonomy (NCBI): domain Eukaryota; kingdom Metazoa; phylum Platyhelminthes; class Cestoda; order Diphyllobothriidea; family Diphyllobothriidae; genus Schistocephalus; species Schistocephalus solidus. The sequence goes on along the minus strand of WEDG01005741.1, from coordinate 32,077 downwards.
CTGACTAAAAAGGTTTCCGCAGTGGACAGTCACACTTACCCCACCCACCCCTACCCCCCAGTGCCTGTTTAGGGTTCAGCATTCACGGATTTTTTCATAGAGTCTATCTAAAGTAGTCACTTATTATTTTAATTGATTTTTCTTGTGTGATAAAATTATTTACTAATTTTCAACTGTTCATATTAGATGCGCGGGCCTGGATACAGGTGTAATTTGATTGGTGAGAGTTAAAATTTTAGGTGTTAATGCGTAGCTGCAAGACATACCTTTATACGAGTACTGTTCTAAGATGACTTTGAAGTAATATTTAAGTATTTTAGCATTATATTACATGTTTGAACATTAAAATACGTAATTTTAGGTATTTTTAGAGAAGTCTCAAGTATTCACGAATTTCAGCTATTCGCGGTTGGCTGTGGTCCGTAACACCTACGTATACAGGGCTCGATTGCATATTGGGAAAATGCATTCGTGGGAAACGGTTTTTGATGAGTCCATAGACATGAAAATGAGTAATGCGAGAATCCGACAACCGCACAGTGTGGCTTTTTTCATTCCCTCCGAAATTAATAATTAATTTGGAGTAAATCAGTCTGAAGGAAGTTTTTCCAGGCTCATACCGCAAGTGGTTTGTGGTCTGAGCCTAAAAAGTTTACTTCAAACCGATTTGCATCAAGTTATTTATTAATTTCTGAGGAAATTAAAAAAACCGAAATTTCCAAATTTGCGGACCCATTTATGAGCCGAACCGTTCGCAGCCGTGTCTTGCAGCGACGTATGTGGCTGAACTTTTAGTTAGTACCTGCACCCTTAAGTGTGGTATATCACGTAACGGGGTGTAGGGGTACTAGTTAAGGGCAGCACCACACAGCTTGCATTTGGTCGCTCCACTTGTCTCGTACAGGTGGTGAATGCTCCTGTGGCCGCCTCTAACTGGTACCCAACTCTCACCTGTGGCTCCTCGAAGTTGGGGTCTTCCCAGTGGCCACACCCCCGGCAACCGTCACGACCGGCAGGCTAAACCAGGTGAGGGTCTCCGGTGTTGTGTGTGCCTTCACACCCGGTATGTCTGACTCCCGAACTTCCCACCTCCCCCCTCTCAAAAGTCCTTCGGTGGGGGCGACAGCAACCCCGTAGGCGGCCCAGACTAACTCGGGTCGTTCTCCCACTAAAACAAATCCGTGACCCATAGTGGAGTTCGGCAGCCGTCTGGGATGTCCAAGCAGCCCTATTTAGGGATAGGACTGCTTGCCTCCTCGCGGAGGAAGGGGCTAGAAAATTGTGCCCTAAAAAAGTGCTGGGTCTCACGTCTTCTGCAGCCGGCCGCGGCTCGCAGATCGCAAACTACGCGGTTGTACAACTTAAACAAACAACAATACCCCCGTCCACATCCCCCTTGCCATACTCTCCAGGCTGCTCGGGTGAGTCCACTCACACTAGCAGCCTGGAATGTTCGTTCCCTTTTAGACAATCCTAGAAGCAACCGGCCGGAACGGAGGACGGCGCTAGTCGCTCGGGAACTGGCGCGCTGCTCTCAGCGAGACCCGATTCTCTGAGCAGGGTCAGCTGGATGAGGTGGGGGCCGGCTACACCTTCTTCTGGAGCGGCCGGCCAAAGGCAGAGCGACGCGACGCTGGTGTTGCCTTTGACATCCGTAACGACATCGTGGGACGTCTGCCCTGTCTGCCTCAGGGTATCAATGATCGCCTGATGAGCCTCCGCCTGCCTCTTCGGGGAGACCAGTTCGCCACCATAATTAGCGCCTTCGCTCCCCCAATGACGAGCTCTGATTCAGCGAAGGACGAATTCTACGACGACCTGCACACCCTGCTAGCGACTGGGCCGAAAGAGGACAAGTTAATTGTCCTTGGTGACTTCAAAGCCCGCGTCAGGACGGACCACGCTGCCTGGCAGGGAGTGCTGGGTCCCCAGGGTATCGGTAGCTGTAACCATAATGGCTTCCTTCTTCTGTAAACGTGTGCGGAAGACCGTCTCCTGCTGACCAACACCTTCGTCCGCCTTCCGACGTGGGAGAAGGCCACGTGGATGCACCCTCGGTCGCGGCGCTGGCATCTGCTGGACTATGTTCCCGTCCGAAGTCGAGATTGACGGGACGTGCTGGTAACCAAGGCGATCGGCGATGCCGATGGTTGGACAGATCACCACCTCGTCGTCTCCCAGATGAGGTTCCGACAGCAACCCCGACGAAGGCCCCAAGTTGAGAGGCTGCCAGGTAAGTTAAATACTCTTTTGTTAAATTTGCCTGCTCACTGTTTTGATTTCAGTAACCAAATAACCGAGAAGCTGGAGGACCTGCATGCTCCAGATGATAATGCTACCGTGGAGACACGATGGTGTCAACTGGGAAATGTCATCCAGTCCACCGCCCTCGAAGTCCTCGGACGCGCACGCCGTCAACACCAGGACTGATTTGACGACAATGACGCAGACATCAGTAACTTACTCGCGGAGAAGAATGGACCACACAAAGCCTTCATGGACCTTCGGACTGACGCCACCAAAGTAGCCTTCTTCAGATGCCGGCGCCTTCTACAGCAACGGCTGCGGGAGATGCAGGATGCCTAGATGATCCGAAAGGCTGAGGGAATCCAGGTATATGCGGACAGAAATGAAATGAAAAACTTTTTCAAAGCCATCAAGGCCATCTACGGCCCGGGTATCAAGGGGACCGCACCGCTGCTCAGCTCTTACGACACAACACTGCTGACAGAGAAATCGCAAATTCTGAAGCGCTGGGCCGAGCACTTCAGAAATGTCCTTAATTGCTCATCAGCCATCTCCGATGCTGCCATTGACCGGCCCCCTCAAGTGGACACGAACAATGACCTGGATCTGCCGCCTTCCCTACCAGAAACCATCCGGACCGTGCAGCAGATTTCCAGCGGTAAAACACCGGGATCCGAAGCAATCCCACTGAAAGTCTAGAAGCACGGTGAGCCCCGGCTGATGGCAGAACTCACAACACTCTTCCAGGAGATGTGGCGCCAAGGACAAGTTCCTCAGGATTTAAAAGAAGCGACTATCATCCATCTCTACAAACGGAAGGGGAACCAGGAACGCTGTGATAATCACAGGGGCATCTCGTTACTCACCATCGCCGGGAAGATCTTCGCCCGTATCCTTCTCAATCGTCTGAACGGTCACCTAGAGCAGGGCCTGCTTCCGGAAAGCCAATGTGGCTTCCGTCGAAATCGCGGAACAACCGATATGATATTTGCCGCCCGCCAGCTACAAGAGAAGTGGCAGGAGATGCGAACTCACCTATGCACTATCTTCGTGGATCTAACGAATCGCGACAGACTGTGGAAAGTCATGCAGAAATTTTGCTATCCTGAACGGTTCACGCACATGGTGCGTCAGGTTCATGACGGGATGACGGCGCGCGTCACTGACAACGGAACGGTATCCGAAGCATTCGCAGTGACCAACGGAGTGAAGCAGGACTGCGTATTGGCTCCCACCCTGTTCAGTCTCATGTTCTCGGCTATGCTGATGGACGCCTATCGTGATGAGCAGCCTGGGATCCGCGTCGCCTACAGAACTGACGGGCACCTTCTAAACAGTCAGCGTATGCAGGCTTCACGCGCCCTTAACACCCTGACGGAGGAGGACATGCAAAGGAGTATGGACCTCTTCGCCGCAGGCTGCGCCGATTTTGGATTAACAATCAGTAACGCCAAAACGGTTGTCATGCACCAGCCGCCACCCAGCGCGGAATACAATGCTCCTCGAATCAATGTCAACGGTGCTCAACTCAAAAACGTGGATACCTTCGCTTTCTAGGAAGCACGCTGTCACGCAACACGAGAATCGATGACGAGGTTGCCCAACGGATCTCCGAAGCCAGTCAGGCCTTCGGCCGGCTGCAGGCCTCCGTGTGGAATCGCCACGGTATTCACCTGAACACCAAACTGAAGATGTACATAGCCATCGTCTTGACGACACTCCTTTACGGAGCGGAAACCTGGACCGTCTACTCGAACCAAGCCAGGAAGCTGAATCACTTTCATCTCAGCTGCCTCCGCAGAATACTGAAGCTGAGATGGCAAGACAGGATCCCGGACACGGAAGTCCTGGAGCGGACCGGAATCCTCAGCCTCCATGCCATGCTGAGACAAGTGCAACTGCGATGGAGCGGCCACCTGGTAAGCATGGACGACGAGCGACTACACAAACGACTTTTCTACGGCGATGTCACTACGGGTGCTCGCCGACAGAGAGGTCAAAAACGACGCTACAAGGACACTTTGAAGAAATCGCTGAAGCAAATGCAAATCAACCCGGCGAACTGGAAGGACCTGGCTTAGGATAGACCGGCATGGAGAAGATCCGTGAAGACTGTTCAGCAATCTATGAGGCCAACCGGATCACTGCCGCCAAGGCCAAAAGAGTGGCGCGAAAGTCACCAGCGCCCCAGACTAACACCGCCAATGCCCAGGCCCTGCCAAGATGCCCGCGCTCTCAACACATCTTCCGCGCGTGAATCGGCCTGGTTGGACATCTTCGGACGCAATGCACCAACAATCCGACAATTCCGATTTCTGCGTCAAATTATGCCAACCCTTCTTCTGACTCCCCCACCCTCACTCCTGGCATCAATTCCAATACTCCCACCATCATAGAGACCACATACATCTACTCATCGCCTGTTACCTCCAACACCGCAACCACCAGCGCCTTCGCCTTCACTACCACCACCACCACCATCAGCGATGGGGACTCTCTCCTAAGCCGTCCTCAATGTGACCGCACATTCACCTCACGCATCGACCTGTTTGGTCACTTGTGAATCCATCGTACAGAGACTGGTGAGCCATTGCCTGGAGCACCAACACACAGCAGAGATCGTCGCCTCCACTGTCCTCACTGTCCTCGCGCATTCACTCATCGCATGGACCTATTCGGTCACATGCGCATCCATGACAGGGGAATTCAAAGCAATGTGGATAAAACCGATACATCATGCACACCCTCCGCTCCTGCCATTCTTACCGCCACTGCCACCCCCACTACCATGAATGACATCCCCCAGCCTCTACCGATTTCTCCTGCCCACATTGCGCCCGCAACTTCAACTCACGCGTCGTCCTGGTCGGTCACCTGTGAATCCATCGCACGGAGGCTGGTGAACCAGTGCCTGGGACTCCGACATACAGTCGCCGCGCCCGCCTCAACTGCCCTCACTGCTCCCGCACATTTACACACCGCATGGGCCTATTAGGACACACGCGCCTCCACGACAACCTGCGGTAAACCACCCAAGGCTAAGCCACATCAGCACACACAATATACACTAATACGTAGACAACACCCTCACAATCATCATTATGTACCTGATAAAATCACGGTCTCCTAGAAACCGTGGCTTGGAAGGCTGTCAATCAGACGCTTACACCAGACCACGCCGTCGGCCCAGTGTATGTGCTGTGTGTGTCGAGTGACTGACCAGTGGACTTGGAGTCAGATCGTGATGGCTCCTCCATATCTCCTGAGTAAGTAAATCCTGGTGTGTGCGTTATGGGGGCCAGGTACGCCGATCCGTCAGCCAATGCACCCACTCCCACATCAGACAACTGACTGGCTCGGATGGTGGTCTGATTGTGGGGGGTGGGGAAAGAGTGAGGCCAACAGCTCAGCGCATTTTCCTCACTATAAACAATCTGACGCGCTTAAAACTATCACGGTGCGCTAAAAGCCATGGCTTGGAAGGTTACCAACTGACGGGATAACTCAGACCGCGTGGTCAGCCCAATGTGTGTTTTGTGTGGAGTGGCTGACTGGCGAACTGAGAGCCAGGCTGCAATGGCTCCTTCTTAATATGGCCTTTATGGCAATCTTATTCCGTGTGATCCGAGTCAGGTGTGGTGGTACACCCAGGGGCGTCTCCGGTCGCACCAGCCACCGTCGCCCTCTCCCATCTCCGGTCTTCTTGACTCTGTCTTGACACCGGGCTCAGGTGGGGGAGGAGGAGAGAGTGCGGTAGCTGCAGCGCAAGGTTAATATCACTTAAAACTAATTCACGCGCAAGTCACCGTCCCTGCACCACTTGGTGTGGAGCATACGGTGGACCTCGTCTAAATCGACGGTCGAACTGTCACGTAGTTGCCGGGCTTCCTTATGCGTACTCTAATTGGCAGTTCCCATTATCAACGCTGGGGGTCCTATTGATGCAATGGTTGCTTGTCAGTCCGCACACGAGTCGTTAATCGCCACGGTTTCATCATCCATGTTGGACGTTGGTTGAGCACTCGGTATTGAGGAGGAATGACACTAGCTCTCAAGGTGCGGCTCATTAGACAGGACCCGGCCATACTTTAAACTTTCATGAGGCCTAAATCCCCGCAAGAGGTGACAGCCACGTGAGACACGAGCTGCTTTAGTCATGAGGTTTCAGAACCGCAGTTCATAAACGAGTGCAATGACCTCCCTCTCCCATATTATATGCTGAGACCTTACCCGGGTAGAGAAATCAGTCACATGGGGAGGGCGGAGGTGAACAACAATCCCAGTGACAAATAGCCGAGTAATGATCCCGCCAACACCTAACACGGATGAGGATGTCGCAGCTATTAGCGACTCGGACCCGGACTGCCAAGCTATAATCGCATCAACTAAGACCCCCAGCGGTGATCGCGAAACTTACTAATTATAGTACGCATGTGATTGCACAGCATCTGGTAGCTATAAACTGGTCTGTCTTGGCAGTAATAGTAGGCATGTGTCATAGCGCCTTGAGCGACAGCATGCCTGCTTCGGCCTTAAAGTTTATCGACAGGTTTGGGTAGTCGTGCTTGGGCGAGAACCAGACTGACACTGATACGTGTGTGCAAGTACGCCAGCGATAATCAGGGTTTTAACAGGCACTCAAATTAAGGCCACTACAGGACTATCAATTAAGAATGTCACGGGCGGTCAGCGTACACCAGTTGCCCTAAGACCCCACTTTGATGGGTTCATCGTGTGCTGACGACTGACTTTATACCTATACTTGGGTGGTTATGTGGTTCCTTCGTATGTCTGTGCTGCAATAACAGTGGAGATGAATACAGTCAACCAGGTAACCCGAATTATCGGTGTACTTTGAAAAAATTGTGGTGGGTTTGATGGACAGGCGCCTGAGCGCTCTGTCCTGCATCCTCCTCGTTTCACTCTGTCGTCCTCTTGCGGCAGATTTCCGCGCTTTCCGATTCTATGCCAGTACGTATAGTTCTTGCGTCGATTTACTACCTTGAGCTTGTAAGCTGCTTTAGTCGTACTGTCCAATGGTAGAGGTTTAAAGAAGTGCCGGACTGCCATCTACCTTATGCCACTTTGCAAAGCAGCTGCAGTCTCCCTACAGAGTTTCAACGATAGAAGTCACTTACAAGATATTGCCTCCGGCTTAAGCTTTTAAGAATGCATCATCAGGTTCATCCGAACGCAGCTCAGATGAAAGCTCAATCTGCACGTCCATTGTTGCAGGTAACTCATTAATTCCTAACTGACATTTGGAGCTCTACAAGATAAACAAGGTTACTTAATAATTTCTAAACGTGCGCATATATGTGTTCCGTGACAATTCCACACGGACTTCTACCGATTCTCCAGCGTCTGACTGGCCTTGTAGAACTTGTCGTCCACGGGATCAACGATCCTAACGGTCAGCGCGAATGGGACTACTCTATTTTGGGTGACTATTACGATAAGTTTTTGTCCAAGTTGGCAGCAAGTTTTAAAATTGTTTTTTGTTTAACAAAACAAAATTATAATTTGTATGACAAAATAGTGTGATTGACTTTTAAAATAATAAATTGTAAGTAATAATTAAAATCTTGCCAAAAACAATAACATCAAGTAATTACAGATGATTTATTTGGCGAGACCCATGACAACGTATGAAAAGAACCCCATAAGTGTTTAGTCCAAGAGTTATGTAGAAATTCCCAAAAAAATAAACACCCAGAACAAGCCACTAGTTCTCAATGAGCCAGATGACGCTGTCTGCTTTGTCATCGCTGAATCGGAAATGTGCGCGTCCAGGGCTAAGGAGACAGGGCTTGGAAAACTGTTCGGAAAACTGTCCAGGGCTAAGGAGACACAATCCCCGTCCCAACCACGAGGGCACGCCGCCCAGCCTTTGTCTCGGCGCCTGACCACGTGCACACACGCATGCACGCGCATCTGCCCCATCGTTTCAAGGTCACTCATCCCCGCTGCTGCGACCACTCCTGTCACAAGGTCATTCATGTAATCTAAGACGTGTTGCTGCTGCTGACTTCTCAGACGCGCGTACCGGAGACGCAAACCGATCGCCTCGAGCACACGCCTTGCCAACTGGGCACAAGGCCACCAACCGCGATGCTTCTGGTGTCTTTCGTCTCTTGCCATAAATAGTTCCCACCTTGTGCATCTATCACCCTTTCTGCTACTGTCTCTGGTGCTGGGTTCCAGAAAGCATCCGAAACGTCAGGCCAATAAACACCATGTTCCAATGATCGCCTCTTCTTCTTCTTCTGAACGGCTTCCTAGAACTCGCCTGTTCGATTCTCTTTCTTTTGACTGGACTTCCCTCCCGGGTTGTGGTGTTTAAGATTGGGTCCCCACAACGAGCTCTGTCGCAGATGCGCTGAACTAGAAAGTGCCAATTTGACTCACAGCACGCGTTTATCGAGCGGTTGTAGGGGTCGAAGCAGTGAGTGTGCTCAGGGCCCTACAATCATCAGGCTAAATCCCGGGTTGTAAGTAAAAGGCAGAAGGCACCAGAATGAGGGATTTCTTGTGCACAGAACCCTGCGTTGCTGGCCCAGGCACCAGGGGCCACTGGAGAAGCCAGGGCTAGTGTTGAATGCATTCAGCCATGCCTGAGAGAGAATAAGACAGTGGTGGCAACTGCTTAAATAGGTTTGTGGGGTGTTAAGTGTTGTCCGAGGGGTGTGTGCTGCATTCCTCGAGCGGTTTCGTGTCTAGTGGCCCATGCTGCGTCGGCCGAGGGAATGGATGTTCAAGTGACATTTGGGCATCCATGACCATAAGGATACACGTGCTTGTGCGAGTAGAAGTCGGTCAAGGGTCTGCAGGTCAGTGAGTCGGAAAGCGCTCGCGGCGAAGGTACATGACGTTGAGGCGATGAGATTTGAACAAGGACGCCCGAGCTAGCATTGTTTGCGGTCGGTCAAATGGTACTGAATTTCCCTGAGCCGTGCCTGTTTGTGTACGTAATACGTTCTTGACGTAGGCATTCACCAGCCGCTGCAACCAATCTCATCATCAGTTCTGACAATCGGCTGGGGCAGACGGAGGAGAGAGAGAGAGAGAGAGAGAGAGAGAGAGAGAGAGAGAGAGAGCGGAGAGAGAGAGAGAGAGAGAGAGAGAGAGAGACCGATACTCGGGAGTACATATTCGTGGCACATCTGCGCTTTCTTCGCTACCATAACTCTGGCGCGCTCGAGTCTATCACGACGCGCCTGCAGGCATGGATTGGGAGGGTGGCCAACTGTCATGGCCCTTCTCTGGATTGACAGCTAGACTGCAATGGTTGCTTCTTAATGCGGTTTTTATTGCAACCAATCGTACGTTTGAACCAAAGCCGCCCTTCCAGAGACCTTTTGCATGCTGTTGGGACTCGGTCGTGCGTGGCACGCTGAAGGGGGTCGTCACCCTTGTCAGCCCCTGCGCTAGCACCTACCTTGGACCGTCTTGACATTGTTGTGCCACCGGAACATGGCGGTGGTAGAGGAGGGAGTGCAGGAAATGCTGTGCAAGTCACCGGTCCACAGCGTGGGACACGCAGTGGACTTCGCCGTCCGTTTAGCACTTGATGCCAGTGCCCAGGCATTCATCTTGATCGGTGCTCATCAGTGGGACGAAGGGAATTCAATGAACAATTTGGCAGTAAGACCAGGGGGCTTCCTTGGTGAGTCTGTTGTTTACGTCACCGACAGTCATCCATATGCAGAATTTTGGAACCCTCAACTCAGGGCTGTTCGAAATCCACGTGCATTCGAATGACGCGTGAGTTACGGGTAAATGCTAATGGCTTCTAATAAAAGTCAGGAGGTTGTCCACTCTGGATCTTCCTCATTCCCATTTTCTTCTTTTTCTTCCTCTCTCTCCTCCTCCGTCACCACAATTATCATTACAACAGCGTCCCTCGAGGGGTTAAAAAGCCAAATATTACACAAAAAATTACTCATTAACTGTAATACTGTCATCTGAACTGTATAAGAATGGTTTACTTTCCTCGGATATTGAAAACGACCAAATTCAACAACACAAACCTTCTTGGGTTCGGTCTGAGTGCTGATGTGAATTATTTGAGCTAAATAACCATGGACCTTTCCCATTTTATCAACAACAAGTCACTAGCATAGAAATATTAATTGATTAATCATTCGGCCTGTAATGGTACCAGCTAGAGACCCAGTCACGTGTTTTGCTGATTTTGTTGGAATGACAAGAGGTAACTGTGAGGGGTTTGGTTTATCAGTGGGTACCCCAGCGTCCCCCACGTGATTTGGGATAAATATTCCGGTTGGGTCATGCATTTATCCTGCAAACTTCAGTAATCATCCATGCCTGCTGACCGCTTTCCAGAAGTTGTGTTCCTTCACCGGATAACTACTTCTACGTTGATTAAATATTTGAGTACATTTTGTTATAAATCATTTCAGAGGAGTTTTATCGGTGCTATGATGTTCAAATTCAATTAACTGGCACATCGATATGCCACCCGCGTACGCTTATCTGCGCAACAACCCACAGCGACGTTCGCTGTTAATTATATAATCTTGTAACCCCCTTACCTGTGCTGGTGGACTACGCTACGTGTTCGAAAATTCGATCAAACAAATGGGTAGATTTTACGTTCGACCAGCCTTTTCACCCAAGCTCTTGTATACTTTTTCGTGTTGAGCCATTTATTCAGAAGGAATCCCTCAGCCTGCATTTTTCAGAAAATTTATGTTTGAAGACAGTTCCAACCATTCGAAGTACTAGGGAGTCTCTAGTTGAAGCAAATGTTTTCGTCTTGGCAGAGATGTTTAAACTGCAACTTGCTAAACTAGTTTTCCCCTCTTAACCATAACATTTTTTGGATGAATTATCATCTTCTTTGAAGTTGTTTGTGTAATGTTGTGGCAGTATTCTGCTTTTAAAATATCACAGCACATTTTGACCTATTGCAAAAATACCATCGAGGTGAAAACTGAATCTCAAAATTAAATTCGACAAGGGATTCACATGAGTAAGTTAACCAATGTAAATGCATCCAAAATTTGTCCAACGCACAATGCGTGCGCTAGGCTTTAACGACAACTATTCAATTTCCAACTTCAATCAGGGGCTCCGGAAAAACACTTAGAATTTTGCTTAAAATTTCATGAGATAGTGCATCTGCTGTTTATCATATTCGTTTGCATAGGAAGCATTTTATTTGCAAGATTTAATCGCGTTACTTGGGGAAAGGCCAACAAAGAGTTGATACCTGACAAACGAATATCCTCTTTCAGGCGGCTTTTTCGTACTGCTACTACTACTACTACTACTACTACTACTACTACTACTACTACTACTACTACTACTACTACTACTACTACTACTACTACTTACTAATACTACTACTAATACTCGACAGTTCGACCATCGTAGTCCAACGACGTCCACCGTATGCTTCACACCAGGTGGTGCAGGGACAGTGACTTGCGTGTGATTTAGTTTAAAGTGATAGTAGACTTGCGCTGCATCTACCGCACTCTCTCCTCCTCCCCCACATATGCCCGGTGTCATGACAGAGTCAAGAAGACCGGATGTGGGAGAAGACGCAGGTGGTTGGCGCGGCCAGAGCCGCCCCTGGGCGTTCAACCACACCTGGCTAGGATCCCATGGAGTGGGAGTGCCATAAAGGCCACATTAAGAAGGAGCTATTACAGCCTGACCCTCAGTCCGCCAATCAGCCACTCCACACAAAACACACACGGGGCTGACCATGTGGTCCGAGTTTTCCCGTCAGTTGGCAACCTTCCAAGCCACGGCTTTTAGCGTGCCGTGATAGTTACAAGCGCGTCAGATTGTTTATAGTGAGGAAAATGCGCTGAGCTGTTGGCCTCACTCTTTCCCCACCCCCACAATCAGACCACCGTCCGAGCCGATCAGTTGTCTGATGCGGAAGTGGGCGCAGCTGCTGGTGACCTCATCTACGTGTACTACGTACACGACCTGCCCCCCAAAACACAAGCACCAGGATTTTACACAACAGGGGGTTGAAAGGCTCACATCTCACATGTGTGAGATAGCCAGAGGTCACGTTAAGAAGGAGCCTTCGCAGCCTGATTTTCAGGCCACCAGCCACCAGTCAGCCACTCCACACAACACACATTGAACTGACTGCGAGGTTTGAGTGTAATTTTCAGTTGGCAACCTTCCAACCCACGGCGCATATCACTCCGTGATATATTCAAGCTCAGATCACACATGCTGCAGAGGAACCACGGGGAGAAGAGGCCGAGGATCATACTTGCCTGTCAGTCAGCTATGCAGGCTGAGAGCATGTTTTGTGTTGTGTTACATGTGATCATGTAAGATTCAGAGGCTGATGGGGAGATATTTAGTGTTGTGGTATAGCCAGCGGTGTTCTACCGCAGGTTTTCCTGGAGACGCATGTGACCTAATAGGCCCATGCGGTGTGTGAATATGCGTGGGCAGTGCGGAGAGTTGAGTCGGGTTCGGCGGGTGAAGGTTGGTGCTCCTGGAACTGGTTCGCCGGTCTCCGTGCGATAGATTAGTAAGTGACGAACCAGGCCGATGCGTGATGTGCATTCGCGGTTAAAATGAGGACAAGATAGGTCGGGACATGCTGAGTCTGGGAGGGGGATCTGCTACTGGTACTGGTAGTCAAGCTCATGGGAGGCGTATGGGAAGTGTTCATGGGACCGAGCAGGCCCATGCGATGAGTGAATGCTCGTGGGCAGTGAGGGCATTGGAGGCGGCAGTCCCTGCTGTGTGTGGGTGCTTCAGGCAATAGTTCGCCAGTCTCTGTGCGAAGGATTCGGAAGTGACCTATCAGGCCGATGTGTGTGGTGAATGTGCGATCGCAATGGGGACAGGTTAGTACCGAGCTCCCATCGCTGGTACTGGGGGCGGCCGCGGTTGTGTTGGAGATAGGAGGTGGCAGATAGTCGGAGGTGGCTACTGAGGTGGTGAAAGTGGGGCAAGTGGTGTTCGTCCCCGTGATCGGCGCCGGGAGTGGATGGAGGATGGTGTCAGTGAACGTGGGCAGCGGAGCATCAATGAATTTGTTATCAGTGGTTGGGGAGGATCGGGGCGAAGATCTTCCCGGTGATGTTGAGCAAAGAGATGCCTCTGTTGTTATCACAGAGTTTCCGGTTACAGTTCTGCTTGTAGAGATCGACGATGGTCGCGCCTTTGAAATCCTGAGGAACTTGTCCTAGGTGCCACATCTCCTGGAAGAGTGTTGTGAGTTCTGCCATCAGCAGGGGCCCACCGAGCTTGTATTATTCGGTGGGATTGCGTTGGATCCCCGTGCTTTACCGCTGGAAATCTTCTGCACGACCCGGAGGGTTTGTGGTAGGGAAGGCGGCAGATCCAGGTCATCGTTCGGGTCCACTTAAGGGAGCCGGTCAATGGCAACATCGGAGATGGCTACTACTTGTAATATTAATACAACAGCAACAACGACGACAAAAACAACAACAACAACAACAACAACAGCAACAACAACAACTACTACCACTACTCTAAGTTGGAGGAGGGAGAGAGAGTGCTGCCATGCGAAGGTCACCTGTTGAAACGTTTCCATTGGAGGATTGTAGTGACTCAACGCCGTACACATGTTGAGAATATGTTAATGTTCACTTTTTAATACCCTGTTCTTGTTTGCGTTTCCGTGAAGAAGCATGAAATACTTTCCGTCCAGAGATGAACTGTACTTTGCTCAGCTGCCAAATCCCGAAAACTTTCCCTGACCGGCGGACTAAACCGGAGGTGGGTTTCCGATTTGTGTCTTTGTGTGTGTGCCTCTACCTCCCATGACCAGAAGCCCTTGAAGGTATTGTAGGGCACCGACTCCGTGCGCATGTTGCAAAACTGCACCTCTCGCGATTACATGCACATGCGTACCAGTGGCAGTCTCTTCCTCGCCAATCCCGGCTGTCCAATTCGGCCAATCTTCTTCAAGACTGATTCCCACTTGACATCGCTGGAGGCCATGTGACGACCGCGCACGGTCGCACACATCCTACGCCGCTCGCGACGGTCGGATCGTGCCTTCGGCCGGCAGCCAACCCTCCCCCGATAGTTCCGCATGCACTACTCTCCCAACTGGCATCCCACTTTTTCTCTTCGCATATGGAACCGGGCCTGAAGATCGTAGCGGCTAGGGTTTTTCCCTAGTAACTTAAGCTGCTCTGATGATATTACAGTGCGTTATAGGCCGTGGCTTGGAAGATTGCCAACTGACAAGATAACTCCGACCCCGCGGTTAGCTCAGTGTTTGTTTGTATGGACTGTTTCACTGTCTGACTTAGACCTAGGCTGCAATAGCTCATTCTTACTTTGACCTTTATGACACTCCCTATCCGTGGGGTTCGAGCCAGGTGTGGCGACACGCTTAGAGGCGTCTCCGGTCGCGCCAGCCACCAGCGCCCTCTCCCGCCACCGGTCTTGGTCATGACACCGGTCTCAGGTGGAGGAGGGGGGGGGGGAGTGCGATAACTGCAGCGCCAGTTTACTCTCGCCGATAATCTCATTCACGCGCAAGTCACCGTCCTTACACCGCCTTGTTGTCGGAAACACGAAGGACCTCATTGAAACCCACAGTCAAACTGGTACCCCTTGTGGTTTCTCAATCAATCACCGTTACCAAACAAAAAAAGTTCTCCGGAGAGGGTAACACGTAATCCTGTGGGTGGCCCATTCTAATCCACGTCGTCCTCGCACTAGACAAAATATGTCAGAAAGAGCGCATTTCAGTAGCCACCTGAGGTGATTAAGCGACCCTCTTCAGGAGTGGCACTGTCAACCCCCTCGCGGGGGAGGGATTAGAAAAGGTACCCTAACAATTGCGGGTTAATACGTCGTCGACAAGCTGACTGTGGCATATCGACGTAGGAAACAAGCATATGCTTATGGAAGCGAATATGCGAGTTGCAGGAAGTAGTCGTGCAGAAGGAGCCACGATCATTGGCGCTGGAGCTTTATTAGCCAGACGTTTCGGATTCTCGCTCGAATTCATCATCAGAGTCAGGTAAGGGCATTGGATAGCCTAGGTTTTTCATCATTTATAGGATGCCTATATCACAATTGGCAGATCCCGAGGGTATCGCAGCTAGTTGCATGTGGTGTGATAATTGTCTAACGGTCAGACGTTGCAGTATGTATTTGGCATGCCACTGCTGGGCACCAGCGTGCCTCTCAAAATTTTGCGAGGGAGAGATATAAGCTTTTATTTCAACATTAACATTCCAAACTTTCAACAAAAAAATCCTCCATTCCCCGTGGGTTAGATTTGGCACACAAACCATATAACACCGGAAGGTTGCAACCGAATGGTCGAGGACTGCAACTATAAACATCGTGAAGAATCGTCACAAAATGTAGATCAAATTGAACTTCCTTCAAAACGATGCCAGTGTTGTGCACTGATGACCTCATTATTGTAGTTCGCATAAACAGAGGGTTGAAATCCGGTATAAAATATCCGAACTAGGTCAACCGACGTACATATAAGAAGATTTACGTGCGAATAGAGAGCAGAAAAGTTTAGCGGCTCAATTTAAAATGCCCGGTTCCCACGCTCATCGTACGTGGTTGCATGTGGTTGCTGCTGACCCCTGGATTTCGTCATCCCTGTAAAATCTTGGACAATCCAGTACCCTTATCTGACTCTGTCTCTGGTGATGGATTCGAATGGGAATCCGAAACGTCAGACTAATAAAGCTCTTGTTCTAGTGATCGTGTCTCCCTCTTCGAGATAACCATGTATCTTCCCTCAGGCTGCTCAATGCGGAAGCCTGGAGTCTTCGCTCCACATTTAAATCGTTTCTTTGCCCTGTCGGTGGTACCTCCTCAGTTTAGGGCCAATTTTGCTGTCCAGCTGGTGACAAACGCTCGAACCAAGATGTATGATACTTCATCGCCAGTGTTGCTAGTTGTCTCGATGAGAGGGTGAACGTCCATCGAAAAGAGAGTGGTTCTGGTCGCCCACAACCTGGTTTTGGTATCTTAATGAGACCCGCTTCTCCGAATAGAAACTACTGGAGGTGGCTGCGGGATAGTACTTAGTTTGTAAATGCTGTCAAGAAGCAGACAACCGAGACGTCGAAGTTATCGCAGCAGGCTAGGTTGATAGTGGAAGCCCCTGGCCACTACGACTTTCTGGTTCGGTTCCGTAGGAGGAGATAGAAAATGGGATGCCAGTGGTGAGGATAGTTTTTTTTTAAGTACATAACTATCGCAGAAGGGCTTGGAGGACACGCCTGCGACGTCCCAAGCGTGTGAGACCGTGTGATCGTCACGGGGCCTCCAGCCAGGTGAGATGTGAATCAACCTTGAAAATGATTGGCCGCTGTTGTCAGCCCGGATATTTCGAGGCTCATACAGCCACTGGTGCGCACGTGAATGTAGACGCGAGAGGCTTAACGCTCAATATGCGCAGGGTGTTGGGGCACTGCAGACCAGGTGAGCGTTGTTTCTTTTTTATTACTTAAATACCAATCCACCTGTAAAACTTGAAATGTTTAGTCCGAGTTCTTTGACGGTTGTTACATTTTGTAGAATTGCCTCAATGTTCCCAGTATAATTACTTGCCTTCGAGTGTCTGTCCGTAGCTATAATTTTAACCACCGTGTGAAGGATAACATTCTTCAGTAGAAGCCTACAGTGAAGGTGAAAAGTTTAAAACTGAATAGATTCATTGACCTACCAATATCCTATAGCTGACCTAGATCCTGAACCGGCGATATAGAGACAGTTGAATTTGATCTCTTCGTGGGACCGACAAGTACTCAGTAGTGGGCTTATCTGGTATCAGAAGAAAAAATTGACTCGCGTTTCACCCGCCAATGTCCCGAAGGCGCCTCGTGCATAATCAAATCATTTCTGGTTTGTACATGCATTTTAATAGCTACAAAAACTGATGCCAGAAAACACTACAGTAGATTCCCTAACTCATTAAATCTCAAGAATTCGAAAAGAAAATCCCTGTTATGCGAAATCAGATCATACTGCGTCTCTGAAAGTCTTCCCGCCGTAAATGAATGACCAGTTAAAAGTTACTATTGCGTTGTTTAGAAATACTGGATGTTTTCAGAAAGGCGGAAAATTCCGAAAACGTGAAAATCGTTGTAACTAATTAACCTTTCTGTTAATGTTCGTTTACTGTACAACGTACACAAACGAGAGGTTTTGATCTGTAGCTTTCAATTGCATAGGAAAACTCATTGAAATCCATATATCTCGGATTTGGCTCCATTTGGTTCCATTTTTCCTTTAATAAAGAGATCTGAATTGAACTCTTCGTTAGTGAACAGCTTTCTGTGCACCAATTTAATCAAACAAACAAAATTAAAAACTTCAAAGGTATGTCATACTGCTACGTCCACTCTCGACCTCGACATTTCGTGAGTTAGACAATCCATTATAACTTCAACTAATATTACAAAATTTTGATTTTAAGTGTCCCGAGTGAACTCTTTAAACAAATTAACATGGCTTTAAATGATAAAATTGATAAAAATTGACGATACTGCTCTTCGTGAGCCGCCAACTATAAAATAGAATTTAAAGGTCGGACTATGCATAGCAGGTACCGTTTTTCGCTGCCGCTATCAATTTGTCCTTTCGCATACGATACTTTGGCTAAAAAATATCCCCGAATTCCCAACTGCAAGTTTTCAGAGAAAATGGTGATCTTAGAACGAATCAGTGGCAAAAACCCTGCAATGAAAGTGGCGAGAGAGAGAGAGAGTTCAGAGGGCTCCCACTTTCAAAAATATAGTCAAGAGAAATCCGTCCTTTGGGCCACTTGTGAAAACTCGGTGCGATTCGAACCCACGCCAGCAGGGGAAGGCTTTAGTATAGCCAATGCTCTAGCCAACTGAGCTACGAGGACCCACCGGGTCAAAGGAAGTGTTCAAACCTGGCAAAATCCTCTACTAATTCACACGAAGGGGTATGGAGGAGCAGGCTAGTTTAATTCTGAACGTAGGATGAAATTATACAGACAAATAAGCAGGTGTGTAAGAAGCGTCATTACAGTGTGCCAGGAGATGCCAGGCTGCGGCAGTCCTTGGTCGGGGCCGAGAATGAGGATGAGGATTCGACATCCACGTGTACAGAATGGAATCCCGAGGAGAGTTAGCGGTGAGTGAAACAGGTATATTTTACAGTTTGCGCATCAATATGACTCCGATTAGCTGTCTGAAAGGTGCGTTTGGGAGGACATCGTGTCTCGTGAAGGATACGATACTTGGATTTAAAAATAATCGAGATTTCTGATGAGAGACTTTGACGAGCGAAACTAAACATGGAGAGCTAGGAGGAGATGCCAGCGGATATGAAAATTTGGAGAAAGTTGCCTAAATTCTTGATGGTCTTCCGTCAAATTCGCGGAAAAACCTTCATCAAATTCCTGAAGTGCACGTCACTGGCGTGAAAGTATCCTATACTTTCTCGCGGTCGGTTCTTAGTTTGTGTAAGCACCTAACGTAAACCTCCTTCAAAATGCCTCTGCGAGGTGCTTCAGAGACAATTCAATGCAAATAGGGAGGGGACACGAACAAAGATGGGAGAGTCCACGATGACCGTTTTTGGCTTATTAGACATCTTCAGCCAGTTTCACCCAACCCCAGGTTTGGTGGTACTGGGGTTCAAACCTTAGTTCTTTAGTTCGTGAGCTTTAAGCGGTCCATTTCTCCATCATCAAGTCATGGGTCCGCTGTCTTGTCGGATATGATCGAGAACAGTAAATAGGATAGAGAGGTGAGCACCGAGCAAGTTACGGAATGTACTCATCCCTTTGTGAAATAAGGCTCAGTCCACGGCCCTCGCAAATGGTCAATGAAAAACGGCGACCCACATGCCCACTTCTGGCCTATATTAGCCATCGCCAACTAGCCATACTAAACTGCAGAGGTGGAGAACCTGGGGTTTGAGTCTAGATTCTCTGGTCATTAAGCGGTAATAATCGGTTATGCAATAATTTGCATACCCTCTACCATTGAACCAAGGAACCGTTGTACTGTCGGTTGCAATCCGAAATACTTACTGCCATAGGTTGGGTGTTTAACCACCAGGTAACGGGAAATGCTTGTGGTGTTTTACCTTGGGAACCGGTCTAGAGCCCTTGCAGGCAGTGTGATTTACAGAAGAAGACTAACGAAAAGGCCAAGGGAGACTGGGATGGCCATTTCTGGATTATTAGTTGTCATCAGCCATTTAAAACCAACCCAAAGTTTTGCAACACACGAGGTTCGAACTCGCCACTTTTTGGTGCAATGTCCAACGCCCGAACCATTGAGCTACGGGTTCGTTATCCTGTCAATTGTGATCGGGCAAATTAAAAAGGGTAGAAGAACGCTCAACAATATCGTTACGGGATATCCTCATCCCGCTGTGTCCTGAGACTCAATCTTGAGGTCGAGCAGCAGCTGTACAGTGGTTAATACTAAAGGCAAAATAGCATTACCGGAAAAGACACCGGGCATAGTGTGGACCCCAGCGAAGCTTTCCATATAATTTATAAGGTCCCACCAAACTACCCCAAGCCACTGGGTCAACGTCTACTAGCAGCAGCAGCAGAAGCGACTGCCATTAGGTTGAAGAAGCCGGTCTTGTGCGCACAAAAGAAGCTCGTACAAGCTCGGCGCTTAGCTTGGCCAACGGCCGCTTAACTGCATGCATCCCCCGCGCCATCTCTGTCCTCCCCCTTCTCCTAGAACGGCTCTACCAAACACTTACTGACGCCTATCACATTGTATCTTATCAACCTTCTTCTATGCACATTCCTCAGATAACCCACACAAATGGACGAACATTATCGATTTCATGTTTTAAATTTCTACTGCGTTCCAACGTTTCCCTATAACTGTACTGGCCTGAAGAGAAGTTATCGAAAGCAGCGCGTATGCTCGCCATGTCGTCTTTTGAATCGTTTAATGGGAATTTTTGCAACTTTAAAGACAAGAGAGACGGCGTTTGCTACTTCTGGCTCATTAACCGTCATCAACCAGCCATACCCAAATTCAGGTGTGGATCATCTGGAATTCGAACGAGGAATCTTTGATCACTAAGTCTAACACTCTACCATCGAGTCACGGGTTTGGGTATGGTTGGCTGATGATGGCTGATAAGCCAAAACTAGCCATTCCAGTCTCCCTGTGTTTCTCGGTATCTCGTTACCAGCATATGCTACTAGTTGCCGTACAATTGTCTCTGAGGTCCTTAGACTGAATCTCAAGACATAACTGAATGGACCTGATTAGTGAGTGCCACAACTGTGTTCTTTGAGAAAAATTATAAGCTTTATTTTAGACGTTTTTGGATGTGGTTCCCGGGTTGTCGCCAGACGTAGAGCAAACGGGCAAAAACAATTAACATTTTAAAGGTGCTGAAAAAATCGATACTCGTTTTGCGTTTGCTTAGCCAGTTGCCACCGTGTGCATTATCCTGTGTTAATTGGTTCTCGTCACTTTTTAAGATTTTGACACACGGCATCCAATCAAATGCAAATTTATGTGTGGTTTATCTAAGTGCCTGTTTTTGAGGAACTGTCAGACTTGAAGCGAAAGTGTACTAGATTTCCATTGAACTACAAACTCGCAATAGTAACTTTTAACTGGTCATTCATTTACGGCGGGAAGACTTTCAGAGACGCAGTATGATCTGATTTCGCATAACAGGGATTTTCTTTTCGAATTCTTGAGATTTAATGAGTTAGGGAATCTACTGTAGTGTTTTCTGACATCAGTTTTTGTAGCTATTAAAATGCATGTACAAACCAGAAATGATTTGATTATGCACGAGGCGCCTTCGGGACATTGGCGGGTGAAACGCGAGTCATTTTTCTTCTGATACCAGATAAGCCCACTACTGAGTACTTGTCGGTCCCACGAAGAGATCAAATTCAACTGTCTCTATATCGCCGGTTCAGGATCTAGGTCAGCTATAGGATATTGGTAGGTCAATGAATCTATTCAGTTTTAAACTTTTCACCTTCACTGTAGGCTTCTACTGAAGAATGTTATCCTTCACACGGTGGTTAAAATTATAGCTACCGACAGACACTCGAAGGCAAGTAATTATACTGGGAACATTGAGGCAATTCTACAAAAATGTAACAACCGTCAAAGAACTCGGACTAAACATTTCAAGTTTTACAGGTGGATTGGTATTTAAGTAATAAAAAAGAAACAACGCTCACCTGGTCTGCAGTGCCCCAACACCCTGCGCATATTGAGCGTTAAGCCTCTCGCGTCTACATTCACGTGCGCACCAGTGGCTGTATGAGCCTCGAAATATCCGGGCTGACAACAGCGGCCAATCATTTTCAAGGTTGATTCACATCTCACCTGGCTGGAGGCCCCGTGACGATCACACGGTCTCACACGCTTGGGACGTCGCAGGCGTGTCCTCCAAGCCCTTCTGCGATAGTTATGTACTTAAAAAAAAACTATCCTCACCACTGGCATCCCATTTTCTATCTCCTCCTACGGAACCGAACCAGAAAGTCGTAGTGGCCAGGGCTTCCACTATCAACTTAGCCTGCTGCGATAACTTCGACGTCTCGGTTGTCTGCTTCTTGACAGCATTTACAAACTAAGTACTATCCCGCAGCCACCTCCAGTAGTTTCTATTCGGAGAAGCGGGTCTCATTAAGATACCAAAACCAGGTTGTGGGCGACCAGAACCACTCTCTTTTCGATGGACGTTCACCCTCTCATCGAGACAACTAGCAACACTGGCGATGAAGTATCATACATCTTGGTTCGAGCGTTTGTCACCAGCTGGACAGCAAAATTGGCCCTAAACTGAGGAGGTACCACCGACAGGGCAAAGAAACGATTTAAATGTGGAGCGAAGACTCCAGGCTTCCGCATTGAGCAGCCTGAGGGAAGATACATGGTTATCTCGAAGAGGGAGACACGATCACTAGAACAAGAGCTTTATTAGTCTGACGTTTCGGATTCCCATTCGAATCCATCACCAGAGACAGAGTCAGATAAGGGTACTGGATTGTCCAAGATTTTACAGGGATGATGAAATCCAGGGGTCAGCAGCAACCACATGCAACCACGTACGATGAGCGTGGGAACCGGGCATTTTAAATTGAGCCGCTAAACTTTTCTGCTCTCTATTCGCATGTAAATCTTCTTATATGTACGTCGGTTGACCTAGTTCGGATATTTTATACCGGATTTCAACCCTCTGTTTATGCGAACTACAATAATGAGGTCATCAGTGCACAACACTGGCATCGTTTTGAAGGAAGTTCAATTTGATCTACATTTTGTGACGATTCTTCACGATGTTTATAGTTGCAGTCCTCGACCATTCGGTTGCAACCTTCCGGTGTTATATGGTTTGTGTGCCAAATCTAACCCACGGGGAATGGAGGATTTTTTTGTTGAAAGTTTGGAATGTTAATGTTGAAATAAAGCTTATATCTCTCCCTCGCAAAATTTTGAGAGGCACGCTGGTGCCCAGCAGTGGCATGCCAAATACATACTGCAACGTCTGACCGTTAGACAATTATCACACCACATGCAACTAGCTGCGATACCCTCGGGATCTGCCAATTGTGATATAGGCATCCTATAAATGATGAAAAACCTAGGCTATCCAATGCCCTTACCTGACTCTGATGATGAATTCGAGGAAGAATCCGAAACGTCTGGCTAATAAATGTCCTGCGCCAATGATCGTGTCTCCTTCTGCACGACTTCTTCCTGCAACTCGCATATTCGCTTCCATAAGCATATGCTTGTTTCCTACGTCGATATGCCACAGTCAGCTTGTCGACGGCGTATTAACCCGCAATTGTTAGGGTACCTTTTCTAATCCCTCCCCCGCGAGGTGGTAGACAGTGCCACTCCTGAAGAGGGTCGCTTAATCACCTCAGGTGGCTACTGAAATGCGCTCTTGCTGACATATTTTTTCTAGTGCGAGGACGACGTGGATTAGAATGGGCCACCCACAGGATTACGTGTTACCCTCTCCGGAGAACTTTTTTGTTTGGTAACGGTGATTGATTGAGAAACCACAAGGGTTACCAGTTTGACTGTGGGTTTCAATGAGGTCCTTCGTGTTTCCGACAACAAGGCGGTGTAAGGACGGTGACTTGCGCGTGAATGAGATTATCGGCGAGAGTAAACTGGCGCTGCAGTTATCGCACTCCCCCTCCTCCACCTGAGACCGGTGTCATGACCAAGACCGGTGGCGGGAGAGAGCGCTGGTGGCTGGCGCGACCGGAGACGCCTCTAAGCGTGTCGCCACACCTGGCTCGAACCCCACGGATAGGGAGTGTCATAAAGGTCAAAGTAAGAATGAGCTATTGCAGCCTAGGTCTAAGTCAGACAGTGAAACAGTCCATACAAACAAACACTGAGCTAACCGCGGGGTCGGAGTTATCTTGTCAGTTGGCAATCTTCCAAGCCACGGCCTATAACGCACTGTAATATCATCAGAGCAGCTTAAGTTACTAGGGAAAACCCTAGCCGCTACGATCTTCAGGCCCGGTTCCATATGCGAAGAGAAAAAGTGGGATGCCAGTTGGGAGAGTAGTGCATGCGGAACTATCGGGGGAGGGGTTGGCTGCCGGCCGAAGGCACGTCCGACCGTCGCGAGAGCGGCGTAGGATATGTGCGACCGTGCGGGGTCGTCACATGGCCTCCAGCGATGTCAAGTGGGAATCAGTCTTGAAGAAGATTGGCCGAATTGGACAGCCGGGATTGGCGAGGAAGAGACTGCCACTGGTACGCATGTGCATGTAATCGCGAGAGGTGCAGTTTTGCAACATGCGCACGGAGTCGGTGCCCTACAATACCTTCAAGGGCTTCTGGTCATGGGAGGTAGAGGCACACACACAAAGACACAAATCGGAAACCCACCTCCGGTTTAGTCCGCCGGTCAGGGAAAGTTTTCGGGATTTGGCAGCTGAGCAAAGTACAGTTCATCTCTGGACGGAAAGTATTTCATGCTTCTTCACGGAAACGCAAACAAGAACAGGGTATTAAAAAGTGAACATTAACATATTCTATTCTCTTCCCGACCACATATTTCATAAGCATATCTCAGGAAAACCTGTGCAAGACCACAGGAGCAAAAACATTATCTAGTGGGGTCGAAGGTACAAGCCAAGTTTAAAACTCTGTCCCCAACTGCTGGAGAACTGTACCACAATTAAATGAACGAAATTGGAGTAAGGTCAATGGAAGAAGACAGGCCGAAACTGCCCTCAGTTTCACGCAAGAATTTATCTGCGTATTTTCTACATCGACAAACACACTGGTTGTATGTGCTCTGCTGTTGTCTAACTGTCGAATCCCACATTTTTTCCGTCCTCACAGTCGCATAGGTTACAAAAACATCGACCGAGACGCAACAGTTTTATTAAGATGCAAGTGCCCTCAAGCTAAACTGTTCTGCAGGTTACAGACAGCCGATTTATTCTACTGGCGACAATGTTATGGAAGAATTCCCAAAGACCGATTTTTTCCTAATTCCACGTTCAAACAAACAGTTAACCCAAGCTTGCCTTCAGTGCTGTCCCGAGCAGATGAATGGAAAATGGCCTGCAGTTTTGTCGAGCTCGACACTGATACGGCGCGAGAATAGCGTCTGAAGTCAACTAGGCGAAAGGGCGAAGGTGTGCAGTGATTGTGATAATTAGAGATCCTGCCGCAGCAGGCTAAGTTCTGGCCCTGTTCCGTAGAGGGACGCCAGTTAGAAGGATAGTTTATTCTGAACAGAGCTATCGCAGAAGAGCTTGGAGGAAGTTGGCTACCGGACGAGGGCACGTCCAACTGCCACGCCTGCGATGTCCCAAGTGTGCGAGACCGTGCAGTCGTCACGGGGCCTCCAGCGAGGTGAGGTGTGAGTCAACCTTGAAAATGATTGGCCGGTGGGGCCAACCAGGAATGTTGAGGCCGATACAGCCACTGGTGCGCACGTGCATGTAGACGCGAGAGGCTCAGCGCTCAACATGTGCACGGCGTTGGGTCAACAGGTAACCTTTGCATGGCGCATACTGGCAACAATTGTAATAAAAAATTGTCAGAACTATGGCGGCCTCGTATACTACCAGTTAAATCGCTCTATATATTAAAAATTTTAACCTGTTTCTAGTGTGCCTGCATTTTAACTACCATTCTCATTGTAATCCCAGAAAGAACGTATCTCACCGGGGAGTTGGCCCGCTTTGCGGGTGCGAGATAAGGGATCACGCGTCGTATATGGCTCCATGGTAGAACACTCGGTGATTCGGGGGCCTCTGATAATATAAGTTCAATGACCACACACTGTGTTTTCCACAGGTTGCCGTTAAGCTGGTTAGAGAAGTACAGTAATACCTTGACCATTCGCGAGGTTAGGTTCGAGAAACCGTCTCGAATAAGGTGGAATCTTTGAGGTTTGCTACGAGTCCTTAAAAAATGATTATTTATAGATTTAATACCCTTAAGCATGCCTCCAGAATATCTTCATTTCATTTAAAAATTCACTTAATACATTATACTTAAGAGATAACTGAGTGACGTAAAAATAGAGTGCAGTATCGTCGAACGGGGATTTGTTACACTAGCGCATTTACAGTGCGGTATACCAACTTTACCCCTAAACTATTTCATTGACTGATGTTTTATTTGGCAACCATAGTATGGGTAAAGCCAAAGTAACGAATAGTATCGCAAACGAATAACGTTTTCTGCCATTGTAAGGAAGGAAGACTAGGAAACTTCGTATGTCACAGAAGTCATATATCGAAGATACAATTCAATAAGACGAATAAAATATATACGTACTGTACGTAGAGGGTACAGGTATTCATTCAACTTAAAGGTATATAAGGATGTACAGAAAAATAACAAGTTTTAAAAATATGTATAAGGGCTAACTACGAGAAATGAAGAGGGAGAACAAAAGTACATATGCACATTAACAATCCTTAATACAAAAAAAAACAGTACTATGAGTGCTCACCAATGACGAATTAGCTGCGCAGTACGGCAAAAATAATGAAAATGACAGTACGGCGTACTCGAGGAGTTACAGTTTCCAGAAATTCGCCTCTCCAGGTCAGGAGACTCTTCTACTGGGGCTTCTTTGGTTGAGAGTTCGAACGAGCGGTTAGGTTTCCAATCGTAAATCCACGTGGTTTTGATCTACTGATGGTGTTTTTTCATAGTAGTGTAGAGGAATCTGCATGTCTCCATGACTGAAGATAAGCCATTTATCGTTTTCGAAGCACGTTCAAAATAGGGACCTCTGCTGTGTAATTAGCTGCTTTCATATGTCATCATGGTGCCTGCTTCATCGTTCAAACCCGATACAGCATGCATTTTCTATGAACACTAGCATACATTTTGTGCTGAATTGAAGTTAAAATTTATTTATTATTATAAAGTAATTCATTTGACCCAATTGTGAAAAACTCGGCGGCCTCGGTAGGAATCGAACCCACATGAGCTACGAGGCCCCACTAGGAGCCGTGAGTTTAGTCACACTTGGGTCAGTAGGTTGGGTGGTTAACTTGACCGACGTGTGATTAAATTTACGGCTCCCAGTGGGGGCCTCGTAGCTCAGTTGGCTAGAGCGCTGGTTGTACTAAAGCCTTCCCCTTTCTGTTGTGGATTCGAATCCCACTAAGGCTGCCGAGTTTTTCACAAGTGGGTCAAATGAAGTATTCTTATCTGTCGAAACCCCCTAATTATTATGAACTAGAAGGCTAACTACAATAGCTACTGATAATTACGTAACCATTGGCGTTCCAAACAGGATAAACTTTGTTAATAGGCATCACATCCTGCATAGGTACAGTGCAGTACTTTACGTAAAAAGACAGATTTTCATAGGAAAGAGAAGTTTCTTTTCGAACAAGCTTCTTAATGATTACTTTTAGGTCTTTAATTTTTCTCCCAAAACAGTGTAATTGACAGTATGGAAAAGTTTCACACCAATTGTACCTTTAAAAGCATGAACCCCTATAACTTACTTCAAAAAGTAAACATAGCACTTTTACAGACCTTTTCGAAGGTTTAGAAAATTTGACAGGTTTTGAAAAGAAATGGTGAATGCACGTTAATTAGATTCCGATGGTAAGTTCGCGAATCCAGCAATTATCGAATGCTCATTTTCGGCTGTATCAGGCTTGTATGCTAAAAGGATCCATATTCTACACAGGTTTTCACAGCAGGAAATTTTGCAAATTAAGTGGCAAATAATTTGCATAATAATTTTGCATACTTTTATAAATCCACCGAAATTCCGTTTGAATTCAGTGCACAACGCTCAAACTCACCGATCCAGCCTGACTGCAGAACGGAAATAAGTATTTGCATGTCGCCGTGGCAACGCCGGCCTGTGTCCTGCTATCAGGACGGACCGGTGCACGCGCTGTCACGTGACGGACTGCTCTCGATGCCAGCCGAATAGATCCGAGCCTGGTAGAACAGCGATGGGAACGTAGCCCGATGGCTACCATACTCGGGCTTCGAACCTCGGGGTTGACGGCAAAACCTTCAGATATGTTACGTTGATTTTGTGCAGTTGAATGAGGCAGCTGCGACAGCTTCGGCTCATTAATGGGTCCGCCAGCGTTCCACGTGTGCTCTCAGGCCTAATGAACCCCGGGTCCCATGCTGTCCTCCTCAGAAATTAATGCGCGAACGCGGCGCAAATGCTTCGGAACAAACCTTTATAAGCTCGTTTCCGAAATTTGTTATCCCTATTTGAGCAGAAATCGATGAGCTATTGTTTTGATCGAATCTGAACATTGCTTGTTTCGTAGGAGGTAATTCAAGTTTCTGTGTAAATTTCTGAGGAAATTAGAAAGAGCATCACGACAAATAAATCAGAAATAGCAATTCTGAGGACTCTACCTTTGGCGATAAAACTTCTCGATCAACGGTCGTATTATGGAATACAGCGGAAAACAAATAAACTGAAAATGAGGAAATTACAAAGGGATGCGCCGCGGTTCGAATTTTAAATTACAAACATAGATCAGACTGAACGCATGCTCGGATCGCGCACACATGAGCATAAACTGGCGGTACGACGGGGTGGCGAATTATGGCAAGTAGTTGCCCACACCTACGAAACGGGCCATGAGTTAAACTTCGCAGGCAAGCCAAATTGCCCAAGAGCTAACACGGACAAGGAAATCCGGACGTCAGCAATTCGACTGCGGGTTATCATCGCACCACATGCAGCCACGTGCGATGAGCGTGGGAACCGATACTCTTGACAAGCACGCTGGAGCATAGCAACGGCATGGCAACTGCGTACTGCAACAACTGGCCGCCGGTCAGACAATTTTCACACCACCTGCAACTATCTGCGATGCACTCAGGCCCTCTCAATTGTGATAGGCATATATTGGCATAGCAACTAAATCCTATAAGTACTAAAAACGCTGGGCAATCCAAATGCCCTTATCTGACTTTGACTCTGATGTTGGATTCGAGTGAGGATCCAAAACGTCAGGCTAATAAAGCTCTTGGTCCAGTGATGGGGTCTCCTTCTTCGCGCCAAGATAATCGCCCACACTGGAAACAATACGAACTGAAAATTTATTGAAGCCTGGTCTTTGAATGAGAACTCAATCAATCAATCGAGATTTCGACTTGGCTCCGGCATAGAGAGCCCGGTGCAGTCACCGCGAAACTTGCGTCGATTATCGTTGATAGGCTTGTATCCCCTAGAAGTGAAGCCTTTTTCTGTCTTTGGCGATGGACTCCTGCATGAGTTCGAAAGCTCACAATAATAAACGATTTGTCCTGGTGCCCGAGCAGCCTTCTTTACTCATACCAAAACGTGAAGTTCGAACTTTCGCTTCCATTCACAAGCCATACCGTTTTGCTGTATACAGGAAGTCAGGTCGACTTTTAGCATTAAAGAAAACAATGGATCACCTTATCCAGAATCCATCTTACCCAGTCCTGTAATAGAAAGCCTCCTACCTCCCCCATCGGCGGGGCACATCAGTTCTCTTTTTGAGCATTGACTGGCCATCACGTATAGTCCCACGGCGGTTCGCTCAATATTTGATGGCGACCGGCTTCTAGTTCATCCTGCCTTACCTCAGTTGCCATTCGCTGGATTAAGTGGCGTCTAACAAGAGCACGCCTCAGTACCGCAGGCTTGCGTTCGTGCCGGTTTGCACTGACATATTTTCTTGTCCAAACTCAGGGATTGCTGAAGTTCCTTTCGCAACAGATCACCCACTTCAGGATTCTGTGCTAGTATTTCCTGAATCTATGATCGATTCACTAGTGTCCGAGAAAGTTTATTCTCAAAGGGATGTGAAGGCTCGAGTTCCAGGTCTGGGCCTCGGATGGGAACTCAATCAATAGATGTATCGATCTCGCCCTGGTATACAGAGTCCTGCGCAGGCACCTCCAGACTTGTGTCATTGACCGTTGATAGGCTAGTATCCCCCTATAAGTGTAGCCTTTTTTCTGTCGCTGCTGCTGCTATGGACTCCTGCGAGAGTTAGAAAGCTCGGAATAATAAACTAATTATTTCGGTGATTCAACCGTCTCCTTTACTCAGAGTTTATTCTAATATCATTGTGATATCCTTTTATCTTTCTTACTTGTGAACGATTACCTTAGTAGTACCTTTGGTAGGGATGCCTTGTATGGCCGCCTAAACAGGACACGGGAATAGAAACCACCCCACCCGGTTAAAATAGGTGGCCTTACAGGTTAGTTCCGGGAAGGGTAAATAGACCCGTGGCTTAACGCTAACACATTAATTCTAACATAAAGCTAAACTGTCACCGTAATCTTAACCCTAGCCATACCTTAAACCTAAACCCTACAGTTAACACGATAAAAACCTTAACCCTTAGCCTAATCATGACCCTAATCCTAACTCTGACCTTAACTTCAAATTTAAACTAACCCTCAACTTAACCCCAACCCGCACATTAACCCTAAACACAATTTCCTTGGAATTTAGAGCGAAGCCAAATGTATTATGGGCGGTTCCTTTTCCCGTGTCCTGTTTATGCAGCCATGCAAGGTATCCTTACCGTACCTTTTAGCAACTGTTCTGGGAAATGTCTACCTGGTGGCGTCCGTAGAAAGCGGTCACTCCCCTGCCCTGTGCGATACGTTTGACCATAGGTTGCACGCCTCGCCGGCTACTGCATATGATCCCGTATTCAGCCATTGTTATGTAGCGTCTAGGCGGTGTGAGTGTACTCAGAGCACCACAATCCTCAAGCCAATTTCCAAGTTTTAGGAAGCGATGGAATGCACCAGAATTGGGGACAGAACCCTTCGTCGCTTTCCCGGTGGCCAGTGGCCGGTGTTGACTGCGTCCGGTCATGCCTGAGAGGCGCGGCAGTAAGGCACGTCCAATCGTTGTCCAAAGGTGTGATTTGCGTTACCCGAGAGAGCGGAGCCCATGTTGCCTCGGCTGAAGGGAGGCATGTTCAAATGGCGCATGGGCGGTTGCGGCTGTCTAGACGCACGTGGGTGTCCGAGTTGAGGTCAATCAGCGCGTCTGGGATACGGTGGGTTTCTTGGCCGCAGAGGCCGTTGTGAAGAAATTGGAAGGACCTTGAATTAAATGAGCCCCGAAGCTAATGAGGTGATAAGTTAAAGAATTGTAGCCAGCCACAACTCCCAGGGATTGGATAACGGTCACTACAGGTACACGGTAGTTGACGGGTGTTATCTTCCGTAATTTGAGGCCATATATAACTCTGACTGGTGAGGGAAACGCATTCAAGTATAAGGCTTCCGATCTTCATTCCGGCAATAGCATGTGCATTAAGAAAGTCCCAATGTGCATCATCTCCTATCTGCAAAGACTGGATATAAAATTGATTACACGAATCTATTACTTTTCGCGAAAAATAACCCATGATTGTCCAAGAGTTAACAGGACGCCAGCTATTCAGTGCATTTGTTTCGGCCGTCTGCATACACCACATTCGGCAGCAAAATTACAAATAAAACAGTTAATAGTTTTTAAATGCTCTTACCTACGGCTATAAATTTAAATATTTTTAAGTGCAAGCGTATGTCAAAAATTAACTTTTTAGCTCATATGACAGCATATGACATCTTGCTCAAATTTTAAGTCAAGCAATCGATATATTAAACGTTAAGCTCCTATGATTTAAAATTAATTCTTTCCTTAGAAGCCTCGTAAAGTAACATTATTGTCCATGGACATTGCAGATTTTATTAACACTTTATGCTTTACCCGTAATGGCATACGGGAAAGTAAAATTTTCCTAACATTAAAAGCCCACAACCTGTAGGTTTAAGACGTTAACGCAAATCAGATGACAGATCAGGTTTAAACATCCTCTGGAGCAGAAGGTTTGAGGACGGCAAAGCTTAGTGCTTGTGTGCATTATTGCAGGCAAGTTGTAAGGGGGTTTACGATGTAAGATCAGGTCTCCGCTCTTAAACCTGTCTCAGGGATGTTTTCAATGCATGGGTGAAAACACGGAATGTTGGCATCTGTCTAATCAGAAAAGGCCGTGAATTCCTGTAAGCAATGCACTCAGATAAGGCATGCATCAACTGGCATATCGGTTTGGATGCCACATCCAAAATTTTGAAGAAAAATTCAAACGCGCACATCCAATCACGATGGGATGACAAAATACACTCAAAACCTATTGGTTCGGATTCGGCCGTATCTCAGAATACTTTGATTAACACGGTTAATTGATTAATTTTTCCTGTACATGGCCTGTAGTCTAATGACGAGCTGGGGGACCAGTCTCAAAAATTTACGCATTAAAGTTTCTATTTTTCCCAAAGAATTTCGTCCAGTCTATTGAATATCTTAAGATGCCTGTTTTGCAATGCATATATATATA
>WEDG01005740.1:0-117958 GCA_017591395.1 Schistocephalus solidus | reverse complement strand
AGTTTCTCGTGCGGCACAGTATCGAAGGCCTTTTTGAAAGTCAATGAAGGCAATGTGAACCGCGTGTCTATCTTCTAAGTGCTTGGGTCCACCTCTGGATCGAATACAGCAAATTCGTTGTGCATGATCTTCCTTTTCTGAACCCGTGTTGACAGCTTGGCCACTATAGCCATCATCCATCCTACGGAAGTTCCCAGTTTGAGTACTTCTTCTGTTATGTAGTCACTTTTTCCTAGTTAATATTATTGAAAAATGTGAATGACCTTACCGGAGTGTAACACTCCTTCTGCATTTGCAAGCAGCAGTCATGTTTTGTACTAGAATGATGGTGGATGACAAGTCTAGTGTTTAAAGTTTAAATTTCATAAAAACGAATGACTGATATGGTCCAGCTTGTGCTGTTGACATTTGTGGGCTTTACGTGAAGTAGGGACAGGGCAAACTTTCCTCAGTTCTTGGCTTACAAATTTTATTAAGCATTACGTTAGTTACTGTAGTATAAGAGGCGGTGATGGCCATCTAGCCAGCCACCTGTCTGATTGCGTTCAGACGTCTGTGATTTTGTCGCCCTCATCGGAGGCGGACGTAAAGTGATGCGGATATATAAAGATATAATGATTTAAATGGAAAACTTACTTAGTTCTGAAACAACTACCCAACGGGGCTGGTTCAGACGACGACAAGTTATCGGTGACTGGCCTTCAGGACCAGCGTTCATGCCTTGCCTAGGGTCAGGCCCGCTCTTCATACCTTCACTTGATATAGTGGAGCTGTATACGCAGTTTAGAAATGCTGGTTGACTGATTACCTTCAAATCATCCAAAATACCTGACTCAATAAATAAATAAATAGGTTTATTGATTTGGCACTGCTTGGGTGCCGTCAAATCCTTAGAACACAGGAAAAAACCTAAAACAAACTCCTCTTTTCCTTAAACACTTAAGCTTTGGTTTGTTTGTTTGCTTAAATAGCAGTGTTCGAAATGACGAGTTTGTTTTAAGTTAAAAAAACCTGTTTTCCAAGGTTCAGAAATAGCAAAAATGAAGTAAAAATAACTATACAGAATGAAGATGAATGTATCAGGGGAAATAATGTTTAGAGTCAAGACTAGTCTGTTATTGACGTTCGAGGGTATTCATTTGACAAAGGTAGAAACGTCTGCGGTCGATTCGAAGGGATAGGTACTTCCAATCAGATGCGAGCGCAGTCAATTTCGGTGTGGGGTCTGCCGAATAATTAGACTTAGTTGACTGCTTGCTAAAAAGGTGAAAATAGATTAGAAGCAAGAAGAGTTCAACGGTAAGAAACTTTCAATGCAGTCATACAGTCTTCATATTTGTATTATATATCATAGTGTTGATTATGTTTGATCTAGCTGTATGAAACAGCTAGTACCATTCGTTTCATAAAGCTATATCAAAACCTAGACGTGTGGCTCATTGCGCATTCGAATAACATAGAGCATAAAATGACGTTAAAAAAACGGAAAAACATACTACTAACAGACAGAGATAAAAAAATAATAAGTTTTTGCAAGTTAGTTTTTAAAGCAAATTGTTTACTTATCATAAAATTATACATAAAAATAAAGAAGCTATCCAAAAACATTTTTAAATGTAAAGTAATCATAATTTTTTAAATAGTTTTAACAATAGAAAAAAGCTGCTTTTAGATAACGTATATATAAATCATTAAATTGAGAGCCCTTGTGCATAGCCAGAGGATAGGTATTTATGAGTCTTGTAGGTCACTTATCACCACTTATAGCTTGCCCATAACCAGAGGGTGTACCACATAACCAGATGATAAGATTCTTAATCTCTGTGTGCATTGCAGGTCGTCGTAGGTGGTTTAAAAAAGGACATGAAATAACTAATCGTGCCCAAGTGCACGTAGCTCTCCTTGGAAAGGGGCTTGATAGTACTGGTTCTAAGCGTTTGCAAAAGCGTCCGCGGATCCTCGGGGGCCTCCACGTGGTACGGTCAAAGCATTTGGACCAATAGCTTCAACGTGGAGTGAGACAGTTGTGCCTTCAAGCAGAATTCCCGCAAATCTGTCAAAAAAACAATTCCCACCAAACCTCTGGGCTAAGCTCGGGCGTTTGCCATTCTGGAGATTCTTCTGCTACAATAGACGGTGTAGACGGGACAGAGGGATCCTCAGTGGCGATGTAATATGCCCTCTTGGCACATGTATACCAATCGTAAGTCGTGTTTCGGTGATATCCCCAGTAGTGTCGCTTCACATTTACTTCAAAATCAGTGAAAATATCCACATATAACTGTTATTTCTGCATATTCAAGAACCACTCTTACAGTTTATGTTTTAATCACATAAAATATAGTTTAAAATCTATTTCCTCAAAGGCAGCTGCAAATCATGCCGTATAAATATTTCAATATGACAAAAAATGAAAAAAAGCAGTGGATAACGTAGGGCCGTCCTTCAAAGGGTGACAACGAACGATGCAATGAAAAGGAAAGGTGCTGTATCAGCCGAAGACTTCGAGGTTGGCACGCACACGGGCGAGTAATGCACCTGTAGTTGTTTTTAGTTGGTGCGAGTACTGAACAGGGTCATTAAGCCCATGCCAATCACGTAAATGCAATGGTAATTAGAAGAAACGGCAGAAATTTAGGAAATGGTTTTCAACTTATTAGAAGGATATAAATGTATGAAAGGGTACAATAGAAAATACGGAAAAAAGTGTTACATGCAGACAGGTTTCATATGGTGTGGGGTAATTCTCTAATGTCCACTGGATAAACGGTGGGGAGTGTAACGGACCCAAACTACCCGTGTTGTTTTAACGAGACCCTCTTCCGTTTTTGTAGATGGGCTAAAACTCCGCACGCGCCAACCAACCGGACACGTCGCCGCCGCTCGATAAGTCGTTTTTATCTATCGCCCCTTCGTCGTTAAAACCATAATCACTTCCTGTTTATTGTTATATTTACATTCATTTTATTGAGATTTTTCGTTTTACATATATTGTACCCATTGCCATAACCTATCCCATATATATATATATTGTCGTTATATATCACTCGTACTATTATATCGGAAATGTCTGAGTCTTCAAAAGACACAGTGTCGAAGGATACCCTCGTGAAGAAGGATATCGAACTATGCCCACGACCCAGTAGTCCCGCTTCATCCCCATCGCCGAATCGGCCGGACGCTACAGGGGAGTAACGCTGTGGGCCACTGCAGGGTCGAGACGGATGAATGCTGACCTTGAGCAGGAGAAAACAATGCAATATGTGGCGATGATAACTGCGGGGACGGGGGTCAGTGATTGTGAGTGAAAGGGTGCACCAGCATCTTCACCGACAATCGATCATTCCGACCCCATCCTTGGCTTGCGCCAAAAGTGCGTCTTCAATCCCCTTCAACAGCCTGTTCAATCTCTTGGTGCATAACAATGCAGCGTAGAGCACGGTCAACAGTTAAGTGCCCTCCAAATCACGAACTTAAACAAAATTTATTATAAGTTCGTGCAATTATGACTTCATTACCCACGCAAATAGGCTTACAATCTTTTCATAGACTAATGTGCGGGATTTAAATTCTAAGTTACCTTATAAAGGCATAAAATGAGTAGATAGATGAATAAATCTATCTACTCATTTAAATGTTGCCTTCTGGACTGATTTCTTTAAGTGTTCTGAGGGCATCAAATTCGCAGTTGTCCATATGCCCAGATCTTTGTGTTTTTCCACCTCTTTGAATGCAGGGCCATTAATAAAGTACTGATGTTTCTGAATTACTTTTCGACCGGCGCTTATATGTTGGATCACACACTTGGAAACATTAAACTTGGGAAGCCACCTGGCCAACCAGTCACTTGATTTGTCTATATTTAATTGTAACCCTTTTGCGTCGTCTGCGCAGATGACTTCATTCCATATTTTTATGTCAGCTGCAAACATGGCAGATTCAAAATCTAAGTCATTGAAAACACTTCTTCATGTAGATAAGAAGAGAAGCGAGCCATATTCAGAACCCTGTTGGACACCATTTTCTACTTTTGTCCATTCCGAGATAGAGTTCCCAACAAGGGCTCTCTGTACTCCGAAAGACAAAAAACTTGATCAAAATGAAAATTCTTCCTCAAATTCCTACGTCCCAAATCTTCTGTTAAAGAAACCTGTGTGGTACGCTATTAAAGGCCTTCTAGAAGTCAAAATATGACATCTACTGGATGACCCTTATATGTGGCCTTTTTCACTTCTCATGTGACTGAAGAGCACTCGTGAGATAGAAACGTCCCAGATGGAAGCCTTGTTGAGCATATCATAAGATTCCGTTGTTTTCCAGATTGCCCATCAAATGCCTCTTGATATTATGCTCCACTATTTTACGCGCTACGCAATTTAAACCAACAGGATGATAATTTTCGCAGTCCAGTCATGAACCTTCCTTATAGATTGGGGCGAGGAATGCACAATTCCATTTTCCGGGAGTTCACCTTATTCAAAAGGACTTTTGGAATATGATGGATAGTGGTTTATACCGTTCTTCAGCAAGTTCTCTAAGTGCTAATGCAGGAATTCTATGGAACCCAGGCAACTTGACAGTTTTATACGAAGTAATCCAGCCCTAAATGTGGTCGGTGAAAAGCCTAGGTCCTCTGCTATGCAGAAGGAGGAGGAGGATGGAAAAGGAGTGGAAACATTGGTTGACAAACGGGTGGAATAGCAGCAAAATAATTAGGTTCTCAGGGGGAGACGGTTTGAAAGAATTTGGAAAGAAGAGATGCTTTAAGCTGGTCGTCGGTCTTCTGTTTTTCGTCTGCAGACCTAAGGACAGGAATAATTTCCTGAGTTCTATTTGTACTCCATATGCAGCCACATAGCATTTTAGGGTGTTCCAACAATTTTTGAAGTATGCTCAGTTCAAAATTTCGTCGCAGCTTAGTAGCCTGACTTTTAAGTAATGTTGCTTTGCTGTTTATATTTCCATAAGTGGTCATCAGAGCCGGTTTGTCTGTAATGCCTCCAGGAAAAAATTCTTTTTGAAAGAGGCCTGCA
Source organism: Schistocephalus solidus (assembly GCA_017591395.1). Classification (NCBI taxonomy): domain Eukaryota; kingdom Metazoa; phylum Platyhelminthes; class Cestoda; order Diphyllobothriidea; family Diphyllobothriidae; genus Schistocephalus; species Schistocephalus solidus. Next base: position 112,925 of record WEDG01005740.1, on the reverse strand, counting down.
AGTGAGAGTTCAACCCCTTTGGGCGGTTTTTGGTTGTCTTTCTTCTGAGAGGGCAGTTGAGGTAAACAATACTTTCCAATAACGAACTGAAAGTCGTCCAATCGTAATTGGTCCACCAAGTAGTTCTGTTTCCCAGGATATCTCTGACATTTGTCTTCTCATAAGTGAGAAGTTCCCCATTCCAAATGTTTCTTTTCCCACCCATATGGCAAATTTGGTTTGAAAAACAATCATAAACATTGTACAGCAAAAATGATCGCTTGACCCTCATGATGGTCTATCCTGTATGTCAAGTACATTCTCTTCATTTTGGGTAAAAATCAGGTCAAGACAGTTTGACTGTTTCAATGGTAACGTTCTGATAGAGAGGTTTGTCTTTTGCCCAGTTTAGTAGTTTGTGGTTGAAGTTATCTGGCAATCCCTGCGCAGTCCATGTTTCACTATCAATACCAGGAGCATTAAAATCTACAAACATGAGGGACAACCTCTGACCATACTCACATCTGAAGGCTTCAATGAATCCATCAGGGTTCATTTTGACTTTGTCCTCCTGTTGCGGTGTTTTCCCATTGCAGCTTGCCACGCGTTTGTTTCTTGGGATTCAACTACGGGCTCTTTAGAACCCCCAAGATAGCAGGATGAGATTTGTGGTTTGCTCTGGTCGTCATCCGTAGGAATCAGAGACTGTGTTCCTGTTATCCGGTCGTTATAGGTATTCGCGTTCGAACATTTTCAGCTGTAACAAGTTGTAGTTTTTGATACTTTTGGTGCTTTAGTCACTGCCTTTTTAACTGGAATATTGTTAAGCGTATTTCGTCGAGTAATGTTATCTTGCAAGAGCTTCCTTAAGTCTGCAAGCTCATTTTCTAGTTTTTGAACTCTTAGTAAAATATAAGAACATCCAACGCAAAATTCGTCCTCGTAGCCGACGGATTTGGCTGCCATTACGCTTTTTGCGTGCTTTGCTGGTTGTTGGTTGTAAGTATAAACGGATTGACTGCCAGTCATGATGTCGAAGCCAGCTCAACAGGCTTTCCTTTAAAGGAAGTTCCGTGACTGGTTCTGTTGCTAGCGAACAATTGTTTTGAGTCCATGAATGTTAAAACATTGCGTAAAAGTATAAATAAATAAATAAATTGGATATTTAAGGCCCAGAGAGCCCAGTCTATTTCAAACTTAGTATCGCGGTGAAAATAAATACAAAGTGGATAATTGCTGCACTATGTGAGCAGCCATATTAACAGCAGAAATGAAAAATATGGTAGGCATATCCGATTCAGAACGATTTGCCATTTTTAAAAACAATAGTAAACAATCTTTATCATGAATGGTGAACTAGAAAAGAAGCAGTAAAAAACTCCTACGGTTAAATTGGAGGCAGAGTTCGGCGAGCCGCCAATTTAAAAAAAATAGGAGAAAAAAACGTCTTCACTAAAACTTTAATAGCTAGATGCAATGGGATAGTGCTTTGATGTTGCTGACAACGTATGAGGGTTCGGAACGCTCCTTGTCGTGTGAGAGATAATAAAGCAGTCAGAGCTACTGTTTGTAACCACCAGTGGAGGTGAGAGAGGACGAAATCATGGTGGACACCAGGGTCAAAACGAAGAGGGGACAGTAGAGGTCATGAGATCATCGTTGAGATGCGACCTTGCCGACTGCATAGTCCACCAATCAAAGAGGCAAAACCATCAGAACCCGCCTTGATCCTCAACTGAACCTGGAGACCATCGCTGGGTTTGCAAAAGCGGAGGAAAGTACCAATGTTGTCAAGAGTTTGCGATGCTAGTTTAAAAGGGGGGGCGAAAAGTGAATGCAAAGATTGACTCTGTAGAGGATGATGGAAATATAATAAGAGACCAATATAATATCAAGGGAGCTGCCTCAAATACCAGGAGGACCCTTTTCGAAATCCAAAAGTTGCGAGTTAGCGAAGGAAACAGACAATAAGGACTTTATATCTTAAGAAGTTAAATGTTTGCGTAACTTTGTTTTGAAAATAGCTAATGTGGATGACAACCTAATTTGCAGTGGAAGATTATTCCATATGAAAGCTTATTTGGAGGCTAAACACTGAGACCGGGGTGGTGAAATGATCATGGAGGAATTACGAGTGGCATAGGGTTGATCTACCGGAGTGAGAACGTTAATTCGTGGGAGATTTTGGGCTAGAGTTAACGCGTATAACAAAACTTTCTGACTAGCTTTGGAGTATGGCGAGTATTTAATGCAATATGAGCAAACAGGTTTATACTTGTTCAAAAATGCTTTTGAAAAATACTATAAACGGTATGAAGGATATTCAGGAACAACTCAGCCGTTTGAAGATGTTGAAGGTCCTGGATAACTTCAGATCTTCACGAGGTTGTACACGTTTGGTTCTCTGAGTGGTTGTCAGTTTTTATTGGTGCAGAGGCTGCGCAGTCAACTTGAATAAGATAAGTCACTTAAGTCACTTTAAGTCACTTTATTGAGGGAAGTAGGCTTTCATCCTTGAGCTTCATATTCACATGCAGAAAATGTCAATAGTACAGACGTTTACAGTGATAAATCTGACAAATAAAAATGTAGGGTCATCGATATGTGGGCCAGGCGCAAGCTGTCACTGCTTACACAATCTTCATTATATTTACAATAGTTTCTCAGAAAATGAGTATCTAGTTTGAATTTAAATGTGTCAACAGTTTCTGAAAGGACTACCTCGTCAGGAAGTCCGTTCCATGCTCCAACGACCTCAGCGAAAAGGCGTTCCGATGGAATTCCATGTGGACAAACTTCCTCTGCAGTTTAAAGGGATGACCCCACAGATGTTCCGTCCCAGCCAATTCGAAGAAGTCAGCAAATTCTAGGGCACACTCGCGGCCTCTGACAATCCGGTAGGTTTGGATGAGGTCACCGAGTAGTTGCCTGTAATTTAGAGGAAACAAATCAAGTTCAACCAGTCTGGCTTCGTAAGGCAGATGACTAAGATTCTTGACCATCTTCGTAGCCCTCGCCTGCACTCGTTCCAGCTGTAGATAATCCTTCTTAAACCACGGACGCCAGGCCTGGACGGCATATTTCAAGTGAGATCGAAAAAATACCCCGTAGGTGTTTCGGAAGAGTTCCTTATTTATCTGCACAAATCCACGTCTGAGCGCAAATAAGACCTGCTAAGCGCGTTTACCGGCCTTTAAACACTGTGAAGATGGTTTAAGTGAGCAGTTTATTAGAACATTGAGGTCCTTCTGTTCCTTATTAATTGAAAGGGGCTGCCCATTGAGAATGTATTGGTAGAAATCATCCTCCTCACTGGTCCTTCTGGTACGCATTCTTAGGACCACACACTTCCCAACGTCAAAATTTAAGAGCCAACGAGCAGACCAGCTGCTAAGACGGTTGAGATCCTCTTGAAGTGCGTGCCTATCGGAATCAAATCTGATGACCCTCCACAATTTAACATCATCTGCAAACATGATGGCACTGCAATTCAGGTCGTCGACACAGTCGTTGATGTACACTAAGAAGAGTAACGGCCCTAATACCGAGCCTTGAGGTACACCACTTAGAACCGGAGTAGGTGTTGACTTCGAGGTATTGACGCCCACAGTTTGCAATCTTCCTGTAAGAAAGTGTGCGATCCATGTCAGCAGCATTCCTCTTATGCCAATTTCAGATAATTTGTAGATGAGACATTTGTGTGGGACACTGTCAAACGCCTTCTTGAAATCAGTGTTTATGACGTCAACCCTACCATTTTCGACCAGTGCCCGAGTCCACTGCTCTGTGGAGAGTAATAAACTAGAAAGACAGGAGCGATTCTGTCTGAAGCCATGCTAGAGATCTGAGAGTAATTGGTTTTCCTTAAGGAACTTCATGGTTGCCTTCTTGATTATTTATTCCATTATTTACGGCAAATGGAGGTTAGGCTGACAGGCCGATAATTGTGGACATTAGATCCAGCACCACTCTTGTATATGGGGTATATATTTGCTGCCTTCCATTCGGATGGCAGTTTCCCTGATTCAAATGACGAATTCAAAATATTCGCTAATGGTTTGGACAGTTCACTGGCCAGATCTTTAAAGAACGTGGCCGGTATATCGTCCGGACCAAATGACTTCGCTTCTTTCAGATTTCGCAGTTCTTGTTCCACGAGAGGTTCCTGGAAGTGATTATATTCAAGCACTGGACCGGCGTCTATAACATCACTGTTGACGTGGTCAAGCTGAAGTTCCGGTTCTCTAGTGAATACCGAGGCAAAAAATCGACCTAAGTACTCGGCTTTGTCGCAATTTTCAACGACTTTAACACCATTCCCATCCATGAGTACTGCTACTGGGTCCTTGTTTTTTAATCGACTATTGATATAATGGATTAACATTTTTGGTTTATATTCAGCCTGTTGAATAATTCTTGATTCAACGTTCTTCCTTGCCTGACGAATCATTTTTAGAGCGTTTCTTTGATGACGAAAGATGATAAACAAATTCCAATTTAATGCCCTTTTATGATGAATTTCGGCACAAGAAAGAATTCCAGATGAGCAGGAATTAAGTAAGTACGTGCAGTTGAAACAGTATTGTCCGGAACAGTCCTAGTGAAGAGGTAACGAAGATCAAATTGTCCAAGTTGGAGAACAAATAATTGATGGTGCTTATAGAGTCTTCAAGGTCAACTAGGTAGTCCGGTTGAAAACAAACCTGTTCATGCGCGTGACGGAGGTTGGCTTTTTGAATAGGATCACCTTGATTTGGTCTTTGCTCTCTAGCATAGTGTTCAGAGGTTGCGAGGTTCCTAAGTTATCTTCACCCTTTCGATCGATCTATAATGCTTGCAGAACTGGCTGGAGCAGCTGGGTAAGGGGCCCATGAAAAGAGGTGAGGCCCTCAGCGACACGGTCTTCAGGTCGGACTGCAGTTGATTCGTGCAAACCCTGAATAATTAAACTCTGCTGCCTATACCGGTACTCCTGATTTTGGTTTTCGGCAATGTTCTCCTTAAGAGCTCAAGGGCAATTTTCGGAGCTCTCACTGGGATTTAATCTAATGCTTTTATATTGTTTCCCTCTTCCACTTTGCCACAGGTTTGTTTATTTTCTTTAACTAAGGGGTCTATAGAACAGCTGGGATGGCTGACAAAAGTTGGGACTGAAGTCAAGAATGCCTTTGGAAGAGGAGCCGTTGCCTTTGTCCTGATCTTTATGTTATCCGCAACTCATAAATTGAGATGATTCTGACATGGTATTATCTTGAATGTTTGCGTTTTTCGATTTTCCTTTTTTTGCTTTTTGCCTCTAACGCCAGTAACTTCTTTCTGACCATCAATATTTTGAATCATGAGCTTCCTTAAATCGGCGAAGTCGTCTTTCAATTTTTCAAGTTTGATCAATATTTAGTACACCTTACACAAGGCTTTCTTCGCATTCCCACACTTTTTGTGGCAATTACGCTTTTCGCGTGGTTTGCCGACCGTGGGCTGCAGGCAATAAGAGAACGAGCACAAATCCTGAACCTGAAGGCAATGCCATCAAGCTTTCCTTATTAAGAAATGCTGCAGCTCCACTTGCTATTATCGTCAAATTGTCGACAGTGCATGAAGTAGGAAGTTTGGTAAGTATTTAAGTAGTTAAGTCACAATAAGTGCGCCTATTGTCACACTGTAAATTAAAAGGAATTTGATTTAACGGACGAAGGATATGCAGAAATGACTCAGCCGTTTGTAGGTCTCAAAGGATCTGCATAACTTCCAATCTTGCACAACTTTGAAGTCTTGTTTTACTAGGCTGTTCTTTGCGCAGGAACACTTCTGTATTCCGTCAAAAATTTTGGAAAAATTGCCTTACTTCCAAATTCTGAGAAATTTGCACTCGAGAAAAAAATATTCCAAAGACGCAGAATGTAACTTTATGTGTGTAATTCGAGCAGAGACGTAGGAAGCAGTAACTGTGAAGTGGTATCGCGGTCCAAATAATCCTTGTTAGAGCGCTCTATAGATTAAAGACAGAATTTCACTATTTGGACTGAACCACTCTAGGATTCTAGGGTGCTACCGGGTACACCACCAACATCAAGTGAGGAAGACACCTTTGAACTTTGAATCCTATTGGCCGTTGGAGGCTACCAAAGGTCTTGTCTATTTCATTGGCTAATCTTCTGCGTAATCCTACCTTTCATTCCCATACTTACGCAGGCCTATTGGTTTATTTCTTTAAACCTATCCACGTACTCTTAAGGTACTATAAATACCAAGGATATATGACGTCCGCTACCATGGACTGGAGGACACTCCTCTGACGCTTCCTCTCGTCATCGCCATTGTCTCTCCTATGGACAGCCAGTTCCCACCAATAGACATTCCAGGACCTCCAATCCTCACAAAGGAGACTTCTGGGAGAGCTAATCCCAACCAAGGAACCTCCCAAGACCTAATCTCACTAAGAATCCTATTTACAGTACCAAATAGTCCCAAACCCTTCCCTTAGCACCTGACTTGTTCTTATTTTTGGTTGGTAACTTGGAATTTGACACATACTTTATACGGGTTTCTTAAATTTTGGTGGCAGAAGTGCAGTACAATATGGCCGACGATAAGATAGCAAGGCTTGTCCGTGCGATGAAGAGGGGTTTAAACATCTGGAGGCCGTCCCAATAAGCCGGATAAGCTGACGGTATGCGAAGAATACGATCTCTGGGAGAACCGGATTAAGGTCTACCTAGAGGCCTTCGACGAAGTTGCCCTCCAGCTGCCATCCTGAGTTGTTTTGACAAAGAGGTCTACACATTATCCAAAGCTGCCAACCTAACGGCCTCGCTCACCCCCACGAGAAACTTCGAGCATCTGCGGCGGGAGAACGGGGACTCTTCAAAGTCCTCAGTTACTCGTGCCGCCCTCAAGGATTGTCAGCAGCAAGCGAGGAGTCTGTCGTTGACTTCCAACGACACTTTCGCAGCCTGGCCCGACAAGCCTACCCAAACGATTCATTCACTGAGCTTGTAGCCAAGATCCTAGAAAATGTTGTCGCTGGAATCTCCCTCCCCGAGATAGGGCGCCAGTTCCTCCTCGACTCTTCCAGCAACATCAAGGTTGCATTTGATATTGCCCGGCCTTAGAAGGCCATCCATACGATATACTCATTGGCTCCAGAGTATTTCTCATCAGCCTTTAGATATTGCCAAACCCTTGCCACCACACAGGGTCTCTCCGTCGATGTATTCGCCATGGGACAGCAACAGCGCCGCGACATTGGTACCCAGACGGCACAATGGCAGTGGGGTCCTACACAGCCCACCTCTCCTTGGCGCGGCTCTCTACAGCCAACGTCTTCTCGGTTGGGGAAATTAAGGCAAAAACGTGGTCATGAAACCCGCCCTCCAATAAGCTCAGGTGAAGACCCTGAACCACTAATGACCTTAACATCCTCGAAAAGGTTCAAATGTGTGCAGCCAAACGTTCGACTGGTAGGGCTCAGTACCCTATGAAACACGGTTTACCAATATTGATATCTTTCCCTTGAGTAACAGGCAGCTACGAGGTGACCTGATGCAAACATTCGGCATCATGCATGGTCAGGACTGCTGCTTCGTACCTGGAGATTTATTGCAGGTAGAAACAACCACGAACTTAACAGGTCATCCATTCAACTTAAGTGTGACTAGGGACGGACTGAACATACGAAAGTTCTTCTGCTCCAACCATGTTGTAAAATCTTGGAATGCTCTGCCTCTGGATGTTTTTGTGGCTGCTTCCGTTTAGGTTTTGAAGAAGAAAAGGGATAGGTTTAGCAGTGATACTACCCGAAAAATTTAGTCTTGTCCCAGTTGAAATGGTTTCTTATTATAACAATCCTACTCACCATATTTGGGCACCATTTTTACGGATTTTTTATGTGAAAACCATCGCATATTTTGACTGACATCAACCTTCTCACTCACCAGCTGTTTTCCAACCTATAATTGAATGTTCTTAATATGAGAGTTGTCATTTACATATACTCAATTCTATTAATCAACAGCTGCTTGTTTTCCGTATGCAATTATGTAAACCAACTCTTTTTGAATGTTCTTTATGCATCGAAGATTTTTATTAACCACCTTGTAACCAATAGGGAGTTCAAATAAATTTGCCTATCTTTCCCTTCATAAAGTTAATGGAATTTAAATGAGGATGAGGAGCCTGATAAGTGCATTTTCTTATCATATATGCATATTGCATACGTAGATTACATGCATTACTACTCTGCTATACATGCAGCTAAAGGAACTGCTTAGTTGCCATGCTTAGTTGAGTAAGGAGCAGTTTGCTCCCTCATTAGACAGGAGATTTGCCTCCAGATTCGGGTTAGAGTGAAGATTGCACGAAGCCTTAAGTTAGTCTGAAAACGGCAAATGGGGCTACCTTGCGACATGAAGGCATGGTAAAACTTGACCTAGAAATAGGTCACGTTATTTTTAATCATTAGTTTGTAATCTGTCCTGACATTGCCTGGGGCAGCATAGTAGGTGCTAATTTTGTTCATGCATTTAAATGTTCCTTAGATTTTAACGTTAACATTCTCCATGTCAGTGATACTGAAGTGCCCATAAGTATTGAGGTGCCAGGTAGTTGATATGCAATTTACGCATTCAAGCTAGAAGAAGGTGTTAATAATTTAGTTCCTTTTACTCTTGATAAGGATATCTGGTCTAAACTACATGATTTGATAGATGAGTTGAAGGATATCTTCGATTGGGATGGCCGTTCACTCGGACGCACTAATTTGGCCCAACAAGAGATAGAAACCGGTATCAACTAGCCAGCTAAGATTCAACCTAGAAGATAACTGGTATTTTACCAAACCCAGCTATAGACGATGATCGAAGATATGCTGGACCGGAAAATTATAAGGCCGTCTAATTAATCTAAGCCGTCCCCTTCCGCACTTCGGTGCTGATTCATGTGACCTCCGCGATGCCCCCCGTTGGACCCCCTCACCAAGGGTAACAGTTTTTTCTCCTAAATATAACCGTCAGTATTTTTTACTGTCTGCTCTTTTTCAACTGTGTTCCACCCAGTTGGCTCATGTCAATTGGCCTCGCAAATATATCGAGATACAATTTTTGATACCACAACTCGCATGAACAAATAGGGAATTCAAAGGTGACTCATTTTCATCTCCCTCAAATATACTGATACTGAATAGTTATGAAGAAGGATGGCACTATGCGGTTATGCGTCGACTATCACAAACTGAACGCGGTGACCATAAAGTGTTACTTCCCACTACTCCGTATTGATGTAAACCTAGATGCCCTTTGGGGTAATCAGATGCTCTCTACCCTAGGTTTAGCAGCCAGCTACTGGCGGGTAATGCGCAGCCTGTTGCCAGAGAGAAGACTGCGTTCGCATTCCCTTCAGATCTTAAACGAGTATGGAACAATGTTTTTTGTATTAATTAATGCTCCTAGTCCTAGCTAAGTTGATTCCAAATTCCTGTTTAGTTTATATGGAAGACATCATTGTTCTTGGTAAGGATTTTGATAGCCCTATTAACAATATCTGAACCATATTTGACAGTCTTTGAGAGGCTGGTCTAACCCTTAAGTCATCTAAGTCTGTTTTTATAAGATATCCTGTCCAGTTCTTAGGGCAGGTAGTCTCGGCCTTTGGCATAGAAACGAACGATGAGAAAGTGAGGCAAATCCGCGAGTGGCACACTCCTACGGACGTGACTGCAGTCCGCAGTTTTCGAGGACTTGCTCCACACTACAGAAGATATATTGAGGATTTTGCCCACATAGCAGGCCCGCTTTGCTAGCATTTCCATAAAAACGTAAAATTTCAGTGGGCTGCTGATTGTACAACTAGCTTTTCCAGACACTGAAAGGTAAGTTGTGCTCTACTCCGATTTTAGTTTTGACAACATAAGCAATGATGCTAGGAAGTTTGTTCTATGTACCAATGCTAGTGACACTGCAATAGGCGCAGTTCTCTTCCAGCAACAGCCAAACGGGACTGAGGGCGTTATTCAATATCTAAGTTGAGCTCTGACGAAAGGCAGAACGCTGCTACTGTGGGAATCGAAGAGAGAGGCTAGCATTTACACACTTTCTGGAGGAATGCCGGTCATACCTCAAATACCGGCCTTTCATCGTGCGCACCGATCAAAGCTATCTGACCTGGTTGAAAGGACTTTAAGAAAGTTGAAGGATAGGTCAGTAAGTGGCAAGGAAGACTAGCTTGATATGTGTTTGACTGCCTGTACCGTCTAGGGCGTCAGCACAATAATGCTGATGCCCTCTCTAGGAAGCCTTATCGTCTCCACGGCAAATGTCCATCATAAATTTTTTTACTGTTTAAACTACTAAACAGTCGTACATTTAACCCCCTTATATCTCTGAGGCACCTCGACCACTCTCGGCGCACCAGTCATCGAGATGTATTTTTATTTCTTCCTTTGGCACGCACAGTTAGATACCGACAGTTTTTTTCGGTAAACGCTATAGCAATCTAGAATAAGTTACCTAGAAGTATCAAAATTCAGCAAAGCTATCCCTTGTTTACGCGAACTGTCACTAGTTTTCTACATTCAGGACACCTTCCAAAACTTTTGGGTGCTGACTCAGTTAAAGCTCTCTTCGGTTCTGATGGCGTTCATGGACTCTGAATCCTGTGCCGGTCTTCATGCTGAGGGCAATATTACTGGCTCTGCAGACCTCAATCGGCTTATTTCTCAGTCGAAAGCGAACAGCCGCTCGCAGAAATACCTGCTGGTGCAGAATATCGGACCCGTAACACTGAATGAAGAGTTTCTTCACTGGGCACCTGTGTTAACGCGTCCCTGTCCAGAACTTTAATTACTCAATAAGCTGCAGTTTTTTCTCCTGAAAACCTGAAACAATGATCAGGAGTTTTTTTCACTGTCAGCTTGACCCTCTACTGTATATTTTTTTGACCTTGCCTGTAAACTGGCAATAAATAAATAAAATAAAAAAATAAATATCAGGACCATGTCACTACAAGACGACCAAAGTTGCCTTTGGACTCAAGCTGAACAAGATGTCCCTCATATTGGTCCGATATGCCATCGAAACTTAAGTGATTCTCGACCACTGAGTACAGTTGAACTGTGAGGTCACAGCTATGAGACACGTTGCCTGCACACAGCGTGGGATTAACTCTTTGCGGCAAATAAACATTTTTTTCATACGGGATGGCGAACAGTGCCCTCGACGTATCCTTCTACAATTATTCATGGTGGATGATGTTCTTATTAGAATCCAACCGCAATTAGAGCACGTAGGCCTCCATAAGACCGAGCGGGCCCTTAGGCGCCGATACTTCTTACCTGAAGCGGTCGGTGTGGAACTTCATTTGGTGTTGCACCCTTTGCAATTGGTTCAAACCACCACGACAGCTAAATAGGGCTCCTCTTCAGCCAATTTTGACGGGCTATCCCAATTAACGCATGGGCGTTGACTTAGCTGGTCCATTACCTTCATCAGTCAGGGGCAACTGGTAAAAAAAGTCTTCGCAAAGTCCACCATACAAGGCTAATACTAAAGCTAAAAAGTCAGCGGATTAGGTCTCCTCTTCTCGAAATTCTTAAATTTTACCTTAAAAACCGATATCAGGTAGTAAAAATTCGAAATTTCATCTCAAAAATATCTCATATGAGTAGTGGAGCACTTCAGGGGACTATCCCTCCTATTTCTTATAGACATTCACAACTTATCCTCTATATCAATCTCAGATAAAACCTTTTTATTTGCGGACGTCTTAAAACTCGAATATGCATATAACAAGCATTCAGCAGACAGTATGCACAGAACGATTGAAAATTATCCTAATAAACTATGAAAACTGAGTTTTCAATAGCGGATGCCATTCTTGCCAAATACATTTAATGTCCTGATTTTTGGTCAACAAAAACGTCCTCCAATAATCTTCAATGATCAGGAAGTAACAGAGACACCTTCAATAACAAATTAAGGCCTCAGTTATACATATACTCTTGATTTATCAATCCACGTTAAATAAATATCACCGAAAGCCACTCGACTATGCGGAATCATACGTAAAATTTCACCTCGCCTACACTTAAGACATCACTCTTTAAAACATACATGTAAGCTTTCCTTAATGCTCAATTTTCTTTGGCATAATGCTCTCAGATGGTCAAAACAAACTAGAATGCATTCAAAGATGCTTTATCAGATCCTTGTCCAAATGGGATGGCATCCAATGCTCATGCATGGAACTATACAATAGATATGGTCTTCGACTCCTGTGGATCAGAAGACTCCAAAATGGTCTTCCTTTCCTATTCACAATCACACACGAACACAATAATTTCCGAAGGAATAAACTACCAAATCACAACGGCCCCGAGACACTAGAAATAACAAAAATACTATAAAATTCTCAAATTCAGAAAAGGCCCAATGACTTCATAAGACACGCGAAAATATGGAATGCCCGACAGGCCTGCCAAATTCTATTAGGAAAACTCAAAACCTGCTAGAATTTTAAATAAAAATCAAAACTATCTGATATATAAAACCAAACATCTAATTTTTGAATAAGATAGGAAATTTTTCAAGTAATTTCCTTAATAACTAATTCGGACCGACTATTTAGTCGGCCGACCGTGTAGCGTCCGGCTGATTCGGTGATAATGACGGAGCTAAGCTATAGGGACGTATATACAATTCGGTTTCTTCTTAGTTATAATGTCTCTAGATGCACCGGATTCTAAATTGTTAATGATTCTGAGATGGTATCAAATGGACAAGAGATAAGTGAGAGGATTAATGTAATAGATAAAGATTATACTACATAAGTTAATACGAGGAGTATGGTAAATGTGACATAGAATGGATACCGATACAGTAATCATTTTACATATTGTTAAGTTGACGAAAATTGTGTGTAGGATTAATAATAGGGACATGGTTTAAGTAAATCACTGCTGCTAAATTTTGCAGTGGTTTTCAAGGTCAAAAAATAATTTAACTACTTTTCAGGAAAATACATACTTTTTAAACTTTTCACCTTTCTCGCGTACTCCTTACCCTCGTTTGGCCTCACCCATAAAAACCCTAATACCACTGGTCCCTCATTATGGGCAGACCTGCCCATTGTTCCCTGAGTTGGGTCTAATATTGCGTTAGTGCCGCAAATGTTTTTTTAATCGGAGTACGTTTCAAAAATTTTTCTCGAGTTATCATCTCATTCTTCAGAGTCTAGTTTTTTCCTCAATTTCTAGGAATTTCCGCTGATATTTTAAAACTGTATAAAATTATTGCCCACATACGTGGCATACAGTAAATATACTATGCTTTTAACCTTATGGTGGGAGGATATCAGAGACTATAATAAATTTTAGGTTATTGACAATGTCTGACAGTGCCTTCCTGGCGCTAACGAAATAAACGATTTTAAATTTTATTGTAAAAATCGATTTAAACTACAAAACATAACGCATAGTGGGAATATTTGCGTCTTAATTACATAATGACAAAAGGACGGTAAAAATGACAAAGGAGAGTTAGAATACAGATTCACAAAAACATAGAACTCTTAGGTATCAAGTTTTCTTGAGAATTGTAATATGCTATGAACTAGATCCAGAAGATTCTGCACCGAGGGCGATCAACAGAGCCTGCAGCGCATACGAATTAACGACTGGCAGATCGCAATCAGAAATGAAAATCAACGGATGCAATTGCTTAAGGAGATTAAGGCAGATGAACCTAATAATTGTGGCACCGAAGTCATGCAGCAGTGAAAACAGCAGCCGCCTTCGTGTGATTCAAAGTTCAATGTTGCATACTTTTAGTTAATTAAAACAAGAAAACCAAACAGTTCGTGTGAGCAAGGAACCTGCGAAAATGTAAATTGCGCAAAACCTACCTAACTCCCATACCAGAGCGTTTGTTGTACAAAATAATGCACCATAAATAAAGGAAAAAGTTAGAAAATAAGTCCGTCAGTTTGGCTGGAAAATCGGATGTCTACCAGAACGAGAGGAAGTGCGTGGTCATAAAGAAGGTGAAAAAGGCCGAGTGGGTATGGTGGGTGCGCGTGATAGTTGAGAAGAAGGGTCTTAAATGGGTGTATCAGGTGATGGTGCGGATGGATTGGATGAACAACGGGCGGTAGTATGCACTTAAAAAAGGTTGCCTTAAGTCTGTAAATGGAGACCGTGTCAGTCTTGTCAGCCTTTTGAATAAGGATATATTGTCCATCGATTGAAGCACCTTACATGGACCCTCGTATGGGGAACAAAGACGGTTCCGAACTGCGTCATTTTGAACGAAAACAAACGAAGCAGATTTAAATTCGTCATGCGCAAAATGTGTGTTGGTGTCAGGTGAGGGGGAATTAAACACAGTTGAGCCACACGTTATTTCAATTGCTGGGTAAAATTATTTGATATATTAATGTTCAAAGTGGAGGATTGCACAAGTTTGCCGAACAGGCAAAGAGATGTACCGTATACAAATTCAGCACTGGATGCCCTCCTTGACAGAAGATTGAATATCAAAAGTAAAAAAACAAACTTTGTAACTCCAAGGAGCTGTGTTTGAGTGGACATCAGCTCTTTCTTGAGTTGACGGTGTAGGAGATCAATGAGGCCGTTTGTAACAGGGTGATATGTTTTGGTAGTGATTTGCGTGCACCCGAGCAGTTTAGTTAACTCACGGAAGAGATTAGATTGAAATTGGCTTCCACGGTCGGCAGTTATGGTAGCCAGCACACCGAACATAGCAATATAGTGATTCAGAAAAACCACGGCCGAGATATCCGAGATAGAAATAGCAATGAGCCATCGTGTGGAACGGTCAACCTCTATCAGCTTATACATGTGCCCAAGTGAAGGGTGTAACGGTCCAACTAAGTCTTATTGGATGTGATGGAATTGAATGTCCAGAACTGCAAATATGCTTAGTGGGGAAAATGTGTGACGGTGCACTTTGTTTTTCTGGCACACTTAACCCTGCCCAGTCGAAAGCGCAATGTCAGCGTTCATCTTTGGCCAGATAAAATGAACCAGCGCGAATGCCGGGATGCGACAGCGAGTGAAAATGGTGGACCAATGTCTTACGGTAGGAGAGTGGAACAACAGGTTGGGGAGTGCCTGTGGATCAGTCACATAAAATTGTACCTGGTGATGCAGGAGATGTTGCATCTTGAAGCTGCAGAGTAGTAGATGTACGCAGGTCAGTGATCAACTCGTCTTCTAGTTGAAGGTCTGCAAGCTTTGCGAGGTCGATGTTTGGATGTCAAGGTGTTGATGTGCGGTCTGGGTAATGCATGGGCAACGACATTGCCAATGCCTCGGACGATGGAGATATCAGCAGTAAATAGCGAAATAAAGTGAAGATGACGTACCTCTCTGGGGAATACATATCTGGCTTGGCTATAAGGGTTTTTTGGTCAGTATGACCCAAAAATATATTTCCTCTCAAATGTGGTGAAAATGAAAAATGGACAGGTATGAAGCTTGCGAGAGAAAATTCTGTAGCAGGTCTGCGCATGTTAAAGCTTCTGTGAAAAGAATGCCAATGGCTGCAAATGGTTATTCACTTGTTGATGCAAAGCCGTGCGGACAGCACTGTTGGAAGATTCAGTGATGAATAGTAACGGTGCAGAAGCATCAGAGCTAATATGATGAATCGCAGGCATCAGTGAGGGCCTTCTTGGCTGCATTAGAAGTTTGAGTGAGCTACCGCTCGTGTCAAGCTTAATCAATGTCTGTTGCATGAGCAAGGGAAAATTATAAAGCCAGATCTCTCGGAAAATTGCGTCATTGCAGAAAAGGCATGTATCGTATTAGTTGCGAAGGCGTTTGGTCACCGAGTTCAATCTGCATGAAAAGCTCATGCAGCATGTTGTTGGCCAACTTGGCCACATGCTGAATTGCAGCGTCCTTCAATAGGGTGAAAGTTTCCTTTGTTGAAATGGGACCGAGGAGTTGTTCAATGTCAATTGCAATATCCACGAGAAATGATCGCACTACACAGGAATAACGCTTGCGGTCACCAATGATACGACTGGCCGAGAAAATGGCATAAATCTGTCTAACCCCTAAGTTGGGGATGCTAGGCGTGAATGGGAACAATTCAAATAGAGATCTTTAAGTTTAATGGAATCATTGTTTGACGATGTATCCATTATAGTTAGTGGTATGTGGCGTAAAGATAGAAAAGCAATTAAAAACAAACAAAGAAATAATGTAAACCAGAAAATACGTAATGCTAATTGATGATTTTTGCGTCTTTACTACAAAACGACCAAAGGACGTTAAAAGCGGGAAAGAAGACTTTGAATACAGACTCACGGATACGTATCAATCTTAGGTATCAGGTTTTGCGAAGGATTGTAATATGCTCCGAACAAGCTCCACAAGGTTCTGCACCGAGGACGATTAACAGAGCCTGCAAATCAAATGAATTCACAACCGGCAGAATATGATCAAGAAATGAAAATAGAAAGCTGCGATTGCCTAAAGAGATTGAGGCAGAAGAGCGCAATTAATGAGGCACTGAAGTCATGCACCAGCGAAAACAGAAGACGCCTTCTTGTGAGTCAAAGTTCGATTTTGTGTTTAGCTGCTAGCAACTTCAAACAAGTTCGCAGAAAATGCAGATGAACGAGAAAATTTGGAAATATAAATTATACATTGACCAACAAATTTAATCCCTACGCTTTAGTCCAGCAGCCGTGAATTGGTTTTACAGGGGCACCTATCCCGCGAGAAATTTTGTGTCATTCACATTCCCCGATATCTGGCAGTTTCTGCATCTGTTAATGTCGTTTTTTGACTGCAACCTGATGTCAGAGCGATACTTTTTATCCAGTGATCAAGTTTAAGACGACGCATTATGAACCATGTAACTTAAAAAGGCACCGTTCGCGGTTTTATTGCAACTTATGTGTGTCGTAAGCACAACTGACTTCTCTTCATATTTATACATATCCGGCAAGCACGATAGACGTACAACCCAATTTTTAGTTTTCTTTTCCTCGGCATCCTCGTCAAAGCCACCTGGACTGTCGGATAACTGTTTTCTTCCTTCTAGGGCAGGGGTCGGCAAACCTTTCGGACTACTAGGCCATTTCAGGAGGTCAAGAAGGCACACTAGGCCAGAAGAAACAAGGTGTCCAAGAAAACGTTTATTTTTCAAAATACAGTACGATCAATGGGAAACATGATGTTGCATGCGCTTACAGACAAATACAATATCAGGTTTTAATGATAAGGCGTTCAGCAGCAGCATGTCATTAAGGCGTTTATCAGTGAGCTGAGAGCGCAGCTTGCTCTTACAAAACTTGATTTTGGAGAGCAGCTGTTCGCACGAGTAAGTGCTGCCAAATATTGCGATCACACGCTTGGCACGGGCTAACAACATTGGAAACCGCTTATGTATCAGCTGACGGTAGAAGTTAATGAGAGTAGTGCAAGAAGCAAAACTTGGACAAGAGAACATCCGATCCCTGCATGCTTAATCAACTCCAAATGCACATCAGACGGGGCGTCGCCATAGGGAAAGTCAAAAGGATTGCTGACAATCTTGAACTCTTGTGAAAAAGAACGCACATCAGTAAAGCGCGAAGAGAATTTAGAATTTATATTTGGTTAGCACCGGGAAGGCACTGTCTAAGCAAACATTAGAAACGAAATAAATTAATGACAATGTGTGCAGATAAAATGTAGAAATACATAACTTGTCCTGCTATGTCAACAGTTAGCGATGTTTTAAAGTTAATGGTGAACTAGAAAAAAAAGCAGTATAAAAAACTCCTACCATAAAAATGGAGGCAGAGTTCAATAAGCCTTCATTTTTGAAAAGAAGGTATGAGAAAAAAACTGCTTTGGAAAAAATGGTCAGGTGGTAGAGTAGGGTAATACTGTAGTAGCATTTCAGAATGAGATAATTAAACGTCGAGGTAATTCGTTCTTGATCACTTAGGCGTATGAAACAAAACCTCACGAAAATGCGTCAATGAAATTAAGTCCTCAGCATCTTTGGATCCAGAGTTTAATTCTGATGATGGTTATAATTCAGTATTCAGTATATATAAGGGAGATAGGCAGAGCCTTTGAAAACCCTATTTACAGATAGACGCTAGTAAAACAAGCAGACGTTACATTGCGATAATCATTTTAGTATATCGATCATTGCTGTCGACTAAATATATGTCCATCAAGTAAAAATGCATCAAGTCTTCTTTTAAACATTTCAACGCTTTCAGCCTGAACAACCGAAGCTGGCAGGTTGTTCCATTCTTCAATCACCCGTTGGGAAAAGAAGTTGGCCCGCACTTCAAGTTTGGCGTGTTTTCTTTTCAGTTTGTATGGGTGTCCTCGGAGACTTGTCATGTTTGGCAATTCAAAAAAGTTGGCCACCTGAAGAGCATAATCAACTCCTCTGACCAGTTTGAAGACTAAGATCATATCCCCTCTGTATTGCCTATAAGAGAGAGGAAAAATGTTAAGTCTTTCTAGGCGGCCCTCATAGGGTAGGCATTCCAATCCGCTGACTAGTTTCGTTGCCCTCCATTGAACTTTCTCCAGCAGAGCGTAGTAATGTTTCGCCCAAGGGTGCCACGCCTGAACGCAATATTCCAACACAGGCCGGATAAATGCTCCAAACACGCGCACAAAAAGCTCTCCGTCAAAATTAACGAAGGACCTCCTGATTGCGCCTAAGATACACAGCTTTTTTTTGCGATATTCGCACAGTGCGACGATGGTTTGAGAGTTGGTGTTATCCATATACCCAAGTCCTTTAGAATTTTTACCTCCTGGAGTTGGTGACCACTGATGAAGTACTGGTATTCAAACCTCATCATCCTTCTGGAACTAGACCGCAGTTGGATTATTTGGCATTTTTTAAGATTAAGGTTCAGCAGCCACTCATCACACCATGTTTGCAAGCGATCTATGTTTTGTTGTAATTTCTGCGCATCGTCCGGTTTTTCAATCGAGTTCCATAACTTCAGATTGTCAGCGAACATTACCTTCTCGCAAAGAAACGGTAGCATTTTAGTCTGTGGACCACCGTATGTGTACGTCCGAATGACGTCATCGTTTGGATGACTGGTGATATAAGGAGACATCATAGTTCATGGGCGACGCGAGGTAGCGAAAATATAGTTTCAAACTGGTGGTGCGTCGTTTGATATTGGTTTCGAATTTCAAGTCCCTCGAGCCTACGAGTTTTTAGTCTCTACCTCAGTGTAGAAGACACGGTGCTGAAAAATTATTAAAGAATTGTCTTTATATTCCTCAGAATTTGTAAATTGCGACTTGGACCCTCGATCTTTGCTGCTTTCTGAAACTCACGCCGGCTGTGTTCTCCCTGCATCTGCTCTCAATCGCGGAAGGGACTCAAACCAAAGGCTGAGTCCTTATATTTTCAAATTCTTATTGTTGAAAACTCAGCTGACTCTCTGTTAATTTTGTGGCAATTATAACATGCAAAACTCCAGCTCCATAAGTTTATTGTCACAAAAAATTGGTCCACGACCAAGCTGCTTGGGACCGTCTATCGGCGCCTACCCCACTCGGCCATATTGGCAGGGGATCTTGTTAAGCAAGTTAATGGACAAGCAGAAAACAATTTTAACTATCGTTATTCTGCTATTTGTTCACCTCCCGCTAAACGGGGTAAAAGTTCAGTAAGCTTAACTAATGTAGCTTACGAAGACGAAACATGTATTGGGTGTTTCAGCCTCAAGCAGAAATTCTCAGGGATGGAGCAGGAAATAAGGAATCTAAGACAAGAAATAGATAACTTAAAAAAATCTATATCATGCCCAA
Source organism: Schistocephalus solidus (assembly GCA_017591395.1). Lineage (NCBI taxonomy): Eukaryota > Metazoa > Platyhelminthes > Cestoda > Diphyllobothriidea > Diphyllobothriidae > Schistocephalus > Schistocephalus solidus. Next base: position 93,136 of record WEDG01005740.1, on the reverse strand, counting down.
CTGCTAAAAAAGCTCCGGTTCGTAATAAACCTACCACAAAGCAAAATTCGTATTCATTTTTAGCTTCTTCAAGCTTACATAAAAGTCACATTAAACATATCGCGACTGCTGGAACCGGTAAACCAGAGGAATTTTCGCTACTTCCGAAGGGAGCCCCATCAAGTCCTTGCGCCACTCCGCCGGTACTAAGTTCGGTTAGCATCAGCACTAATCTGGCTTTACCGCCCATGGCTACATCACTGGTAGACGTTGCACCAAAATGCGATGTTGAAGAGGTTGGCGGGTTTGTAAAGCCAAAGAAGAAAAGGTCTAAGAAGAACAAGTCGTCCAGAGACTTGGCTCCAGCCTGCCCAACATCCGGCTCCTCTGGACCTATCAGGCAAAGTGAGCTGGTTACCAGTTTTTACTCAGCTGAAAGATCTGAGTTACAAACGGGCCCTAGATTGAGTCGAAAACAGAATGAAGTCATTAAAGGTGTCCCGGAGTCAGCTTCAATTATTTCCAAAGGAGCGAGTTAAACATGACTTGGAACTCCTTCAATTGTATGCAAAAACGCTGCTAATGGACGGCAAGTCCTATCACATTCTCAAGGCATATAGATTAGGGAAGGCTCTATCAACACCTGATTCAAATCCTCGACCAAGACCTCTTAAAATCATCTCGGAAAACGAAGCGCAGGCACAGCTCCTGCTACAGAGAAAATCAACCCTAAGTGTTTTTTCAACCGGAATATGGGTTGAAAGAGCGAATGAAAATGCGACAGCTAATAATAGAACTGAAAACACGAAAGACCAATGGCGCGGCAAATCTCAAAATAAGGGATGAACAGATAGTTCAAGTGAAAAGAGCATTTCTCTGGCCTAAGGCAGTCACCCTGACAGCCTTACTGTCCAGTTTCAGAAACCAAAAACGTGCCCGCTTAAACTAATCGTCCTCAATGCCAGATCTCTGCTTACTAAGATGCCTTTGCTCCAGACTCTGGTTTTCATCCACCGCCCGGACATTGTAATAGTTACAGAGACATGGGCAACACCCTGTGTATCCGACTCCAAACTCTCTATTCTAGGCTACGCTTACATTCGGAAGGATCGAGGGCCGTGGCAGAGGAAGCTGTATCTATGTTAGGCAACCACTTACATTTTTTCCAGTGGACTATTGCTAATTTACCGCGGTAGAGGAGAGCTGTTGGCTCCGAGTAGTCCTAAACGATAACTACTCTTTACTCGTTGGTAGTGTCTTTCACCCACCCAATGCCGGCGAGGATTACGATCTTTGTCTCTCACTGGCATTTCACGCTGCAGCTGACTTAAATCTGAAGTACTGCTTGATTGCAGGTGACTTCAATCTTCCTAAAGTTCACTGGTTTCCAACTTCCGGTCCTGCAAAGTTCGAAGACCTACTTGAGGCAATAGATATAGGCATGTGGGACCAGGTAGTTAATTTTCCCACCCGAGGATCAAACATACTTGATCTTTTTTTGTAGAGGTTGTCAGCCATTGTCAGTGTCACCTTAAGATCCACCTGGGAATTCTGATCATACTATAGTTCTTTCTACACTAGAACTAGAGGCTGCTGAAACTTTTTCCAAAAAATGTAGCTTTTTCCGTGATTTCAGATCAGCAAATATGAGGGAATTGCTAACACACCTAAATTCACACTACTCGACTAACTTCTTTGTATGTTCGGATGTGAATGTTTGTACTGATACGTTTAACAAAGTTCTAGGTCCACTCATTTCTCGTTTTGTTCCCCGTCATAAAATAATTAATGTCAAGGATGAAGTCTACCTCCCTTTATCATTCCGCCGTAGACTGCGTAGACTCTCCCGTCGTTTTCATCTACAAAACGACACCTCCTCCCTGCCCTTGATCCAAAAAATCTTTGAAGAGGCTAAGAGGCTGTCTGACGAAAAACAATAAGCTGATGAGGTTACCTTTAACGAAAACCCTTCGTTAAATGTTGCGAAGCTCTTTTCGCGCACAGTAAAAACGCAGAGAAAAACGCAGCACCCCGTACTTTGAGATGCCTTAGGAAACCCAATAGCTGACGCTAAGTTGACTGCTGATAGCTTCAATGCTTTCTTGTCTAGAACGTTTAGTGAACATATCGTCGTGCTCTTTCCTAATATCCGGGTTTGGCCGGTAACGTCCTCGAAACCATAACTTTTACCCTCGGGGACGTGACCGTAGCCATTCGGCGTTTTCGTCAATCTTACAGTTCAGGACCAGATGGCGTCCCGGTCAGCGTTCTAAAGGCGGATGCAAACGATATTTTTCCGTCCCTTCTGTATAAGATATTTAATCTTGCTCTTGAAAGTGAAACTTTCCCTACTTTATGGAAAAAATCGCACATACTGCCTATTCCGAAACACGGCCAACCTTCGTCATTTGACGACTTAAGACCAATAAATACACTACCAGCAGTCTCGAAGATTTTCGAGTCCTTGATCAAAGACAAGATGATGTGTCACCTAAGAGAGAATAACCTACTTCATGCGGCTCAGCATGGTTTTCTCGAAAAACGGTCTTGTGACACTTGCCAGCTCTCTTTCTTTGATCATGTGCTACAATCTAGAGACAGCGGTTTTGCAATTAACACCGTTTACTTCGATTTCAATAAATTTTTTGATCGTGTTGACCATGATCTCCTACTGCTAAAACTTGCCTCCTTCGGCATAGGTAACAAGCTACTGAACTTAAAATTTTCCTATTTGAATGCTCGCGCACAACGGGTTAAAATGTCTGATGTTATCTCCAACCCCACGCATGTGAGGAGCGGAGTTATTCAGGGCAGCGTGCTCGGCCCGCTTCTATTTTGCCTCTTTGTCAACGATGTTCCTGATTGTTTTCAGTATGGTAGGCCCTTTATGTACGCTGACGATTTAAAATTTGCCTATCGATATAAACCGGTTGATCGCAACATCGTGCTTGAGCTCTTAAAAACGGATCTTCAGGCCTTCGCTCAGTGGTATCGCACATGGCACCTCTCACTTTCTTGGCAAAAGTGCTCCGTTATGGTTATTGGCGACAACCATCAGCCCCACCTAAGCATAGACGGTCACGATCTAAATGTGCCCGGAGTTATAAAGAATCTGGGCATATCATATTCTACTAGTCTTAATCTGTCAGAGCACTGCGCCCTGATTGTCTCGAAAGCACGCCAAACTACTTGGTTTATTCTCAGAAATTTTATAACCATCAAAATTAGAATCAGCCTCTATAAAATATATGTCAGGCCTAGTCTGGAAAACTGCTCGTTTCTATGTAGTCTCCTGCACGCTAGTGCACGAAAGAAGATAGAATCAGTCCAGCACTTCTTTACAAAAGTGTTTTCTATTCAGATCACCGAAACCTGTCCTATCACCAACGCTGTGAGCTTACAAGCCTTGACCCGCTGTGGCTTCGCAGATTACAGAAGGGACTATTTTTACTGTTTAAACTACTAAACAGTCGTACATTTAACCCCCTTACATCTCTGAGGCACCTCGACCACTCTCGGCGCACCAGTCATCGAGATGTATTTTTATTTCTTCCTTTGGCACGCACAGTTAGATATCGACAGTTGTTTCGGTAAACGCTTTAGCAATCTGGAATGAGCTACCTAGAAGTATCAAAATTCAGCAAAGCTATCCCTTGTTTACGCGAACTGTCACTAGTTTTCTACATTCAGGACACCTTCCAAAACTTTTGGGTGCTGACTCAGTTGAAGCTCTCTTTGGTTCTGATGGCGTTCACGGACTCTGAATCCTGTGCCGGTCTTCATGCTGAGGGCAATATTACTGGCTCTGCAGACCTCAATCTGCTTATTTCTGAGTCGACAGTGAACAGCCGCTCGCCAACATACCTGCTGGTGCAGAATACCGGATCCGTAACACTAAATGGAGAGGTTCTTCACCAGCACCTGTGTTAACGCGTCCCTGTTCAGAATTTTAATAAATCAATAAGCCGCAGTTTTTTTCTCCTGAAAACACCTGAAACAACAATCAGGAGTTTTTTTCACTGTCAGCTTGACCCTCTACTATATATATATATATATATTTGACCTTGCCTGTAAACTGGCAATAAATAAATAAAATAAAATAAAGAGTTTCACTTTAATTCCCAATGTTCCTTTCTGCGAGTCATTGGGAAAGCTACTGGGAAAAGATAAGGAAAATAAAAGGTAAATTCATTCCGCAGGGTTGACAGAACACTGATGCATTTTTTCAGTTCAGTGTATTTGAGGAAAATAGGCTTACGCCTTTGAAATTCCTAAATAAATAAATAAATAAATTGTATATTTAAGGCCCAGAGAGCCCCGTCATTTCAAACTTAGTATCGCGGTTTAAATAAATACAAAGTGGATAATTGCTGCTCTATGTGAGCAGCCATATTAACAGCAGAAATTAACAATATGGTAGGCATATCCGATTAAGAACGATTTGCCATTTTTAAAACAATAATTCAGTATAATTCAGTATATATAAGGGAGATAGGCAGAGCCTTTGAAAACCCTATTTACAGATAGACGCTAGCAAAACAAGCAAATGTTACATGGTGATAGTCGTTTTGTATATCAATCATTGCTGTCGACTAAATATATGTTCATCAAGTAAAAATGCATCAAGTCTTCTTTTAAACATTTCAACGCTTTCAGCCTGAACAACTGAGGCTGGCAGCTTGTTCCATTCGTCAATCACCCGTTGGGAAAAGAAGTTGGCCCGTACTTCAAGTTTGGCGTGATTTCTTTTTCAGTTTGTATTGGTGACCTCGGAGCCTTGTCATGTTTGCCAATTCAAAAAGTTGGCCATCTGAAGAGCACAATCAACTCCTCTGACCAGTTTGAAGACTAAGATCATATCCCCTCTGTATTGCCTATAAGAGAGGAAAAAATTTTAAGTTTTTCTAGGCGGCCCTCATAGGGTAGGCATTCCAATCCGCTGACTAGTTTCATTGCCCTCCGTTGAACTTTTTCCAGCAGAGCGTAGTCATGTTTCGTCCAAGGGCGCCACGCCTGAACGCAATATTCCAACACCGGCCGGATAAATGTTCCATAAACGCGCCCAAAAAGCTCTTCGTCAAAATTAACGAAGGACCTCCTGATTGCGCCTAAGATACACATTGCTTTCTTTGCGATATTCGCACAGTGCGACGATGGTTTGAGAGTTGGTGTTATCCATATACCCAAGTCCTTTAGAATATTTACCTCCTGGAGTTGGTGACCACTAGACAACAATCTTTAACATAAACGGTGAACTAGAAAAGAAGCAGTAAAAAAACTCCTACGGTAAATCGGAGGCGGAGTTCAGCGAGCCGCAAATTAAAAAAAATTGGAGAAAAAAACTGCTTCACTAAACATTAATAGCTAGATGCAATGGGATAGATCTGTGATGATGCTGACAACGTATGAGGGTTCGGAACGCTCCTTGTCGTGTGAGAGATAATATAGCAGTCAGAGCTACTGTTTGTAACCACCAGTGGAGGTGAGAGAGGACGGACTCATCGTGGATACCAGGGTCAAAACGAAGACGGGACAGTAGAGGTCATGAGATCATAATTGAGATGCGACCTTGCCGACTGCATAGTCCAACAATCAAAGAAGCAAAACTATCAGAACCCGCCTTGATCCTCAACTGAACCTGGAGACCATCGTCGGGGTTGCAAAAGCGGAGGAAAGTACCAAGGTTGTCAAGACTTGGCGGTGCTTGTTTAAAATGAGGGGGGGGGGCAAAAAGTAAATGCAAAGATTGACTCTGCAGAGGACGATGGATATATAATAAGAGACCATTATAATATCAAGGGAACTGCCTCAAATACCAGGAGGACCCTTTTTGAAATCCAAAAGTTGCGAGTTAGGGAAGGAAACAGACAATAAGGACTTTATATCTTCCGAAGTTAAATGTTTGCGTTACTTTGTTTTGAAAATAGCTAATGTGGACGACAACCTAATTTGCAGTGGAAGATTATTCCAGATGAAAGCATTTTGGAGGCAAAAAACTGAGACCGGTTAGTTGTGGAGCTAAGGGGTGGTGAAATGATCATGGAGGAATTACGAGTGGCATAGGGTCGATCTACCGGAGTAAGAGCGTTAATTCGTGGGAGATTTGGGCTAGATTTAACGCGAAACAGGAAGCAGAGACCGGCTTTGAGTCTTTTAACCCACAGAAATTTAATGTTTGCTAACTGGCATCTATCCGTATAAGAGATACTGTATCCAGGAAGAGAAAATAGTCTTCGAGTAAAAACCCTCTGAACTTTTTCAATCTTACTGCGGTCAGAGGCGTTCATCAGCCCAAAGAGGGGACAGCAGTATTCTAGAATAGGAAGAACAAACATGCGGTACAGGTCTAACTTTATTTCCGGAAGGAAGAAATTGTGCGATATAAAACCACATATCTGTGCAGCCTTTGCAGAAATTCGATCTGCATGAGGCGATAATGCTAGCTTGTTCGTGTAACTTAGACCTAAGTCTTTTATGGTTGATTTTTCTAAAAGTGTACTATTTTGAAAAACGATGGGTCCAGGAAGCTTAGCGGGGCCAAAACACATAAAACTACTCTTGGATGAAGAAAACTCCATCTGCCAAGTACAGCTCCAACGTGAGAGCATAAGTAGATCAGTGTTGATTTTATCCACGCAGCTATTGGCAGTGTCTTTAGAAAATGAATAAATGCACTTGAGATCGTCAGCGTAAACAAAAGTTTGTGAATTTGTGAGTAAAGCTGAGATTTCGTTTATGTACAGAATAAAGAGAAGGGGACCTAGAACCGTGCCTTGAAAAACGCCACTCGTGATCGGTTGAGGCGTCGAGTTGCTATTACCTACTAAGACCTTCTGGCTGCGGTTAGACAAGTAGGAACCAATGAAGTCAAGGAGAGGAGGCCGGATTCCGAGGGCTTCCAGTTTCACCAGAAGATGTTTGTGCGGTACCTTGTCAAAGGCTTTGCTCAGGTCAAAGTAGATCACAACCACTGTCTGCTGCTCATTACGAAGGGAAGTGACGAGGTTAAGAAAAGCTAAGTGACACACTTCGCATGATCTCCCAGGTAGAAAACCATATTGTGAGTCGCTTAAGAGCTTATTTTCTAAGCAAAAGTCGAGAATTTGATTAAAAATAATTTTTTCAAGAAGTTTTGCAAGAGCCGGGGTTTTGTGAACGCCTCGATAATTATTTACGTCCGAACGAGATCCCGACTTGAAGACAGGAAGAATAATAGATGTCTTCCATGAGTCAGGAAAGAATCCGTTTAAAAGATAAACTGAGAATACATGGCTAAGCAATCGGGGAAAGCTCGGCACTCTCTTAATATTTTTTTCATAAAAATAGCAAGAATAAGAAGCAATGTAAAGAAGTTACAGTTAAGTGAATGCAGGCAGATTTACGTGGTACACTAATATTTTTAAGGTTAAGTAGTCACATAGTCTTCGTGGTGCTGCAAAATATGTATGTCAAGCCTCTTTTTGAATGTATCTACAGACTGGGATATAAGAATCACCTCAGGTAGGTTATTCCACAGTTCCACGACACGGTTGGTGAAAAACACATCCTCACATCCAATCTTACTTGGTGCCTACTTACTTTGAATGGATGACCTCAGAGATTTTTCGTAGGGAAAAAGTTGATATAAATAATCACAGAGGAGGGCGCAATCCATGCCACGATACGGAAGGTTTGTATAAAGTCTCCACGCAACTGCCTTTAAATTAGAGGATAGGGCTTAAACTCTTAAGAAATTTTTGGCTCGCCGCTGCACCCTTTCGAGCATGTTGTAGTCCTGTTGGGTCCATGGTCGCAAGCCTTGGATTGCAGATTCAAGATGTTACCTTACAAACGTACCAAAGACTTTAGAAAATCAGTCTTCATCGAAAACTTTAAATTCCCACTTGATAGCGAACAGCATTGAATTGGCGGATTTAGCTGCCTTGCCGTAGACTGCGTAGACTCTCCCGTCGTTTTCATCTACAAAACGACACCTCCGCCCTGCCCTTGATCCAACAAATCTTTGAAGAGGCTAAGAGGCTGTCTGACGAAAAACGACAAGCCGATGAGGTTACCTTTAACGAAAACCCTTCGTTAAATGTTGCGAAGCTCTTTTCGCGCACAGTAAAAACGCAGAGAAAAACGCAGCACCCCGTACTTTGAGATGCCTTAGGAAACCCAATAGCTGACGCTAAGTTGACTGCTGATAGCTTCAATGCTTTCTTGTCTAGAACGTTTAGTGAACATATCGTCGCGCTCTTTCCTAATATCCAGGTTTGGACCGGTAATGTCCTCGAAACCATAACTTTTACCCTCTGGGACGTGACCGTAGCCATTTCGCGTTTTCGTCAATCTTACAGTTCAGGACCAGATGGCGTCCCGGTCAGCGTTCTAAAGGCGGATGCAAATGATATTTTTCCGTCCCTTCTGTATAAGATATTTAATCTTGCTCTTGAAAGTGCAACTTTCCCTATTTTATGGAAGGAATCGCACAAAATGCCTATTCCGAAACACGGCCGACCTACGTCATTTGACGACTTAAGACAAATAAATACACTACCAGCAGTCTCGAAGATCTTCGAGTCCTTGATCAAAGACAAGATGATGTGTCACCTAAGAGAGAATAACCTACTTCCTGCGGCTCAGCATGGGTTTCTCGAAAAACGGTCTTGTGACACTTGCCAGCTCTCTTTCATTGATCATGTGCTACAATCTAGAGACAGCGGTTTTGCAATTTACACCGTTTACTTCGATTTCAATAAATTTTTTGATCGTGTTGACCATGATCTTCTTCTGCTAAAACTTGCCTCCTTCGGCATAGGTAACAAGCTTCTGAACTTAATATTTTCCTATTTGAATGCTCGCGCACAACGGGTTAAAATGTCTGATGTTATATCCAACCCCACGCATGTGAGGAGCGGAGTTATTTAGGGCAGCGTGCTCGGCCCGCTTCTATTTTGCCTCTTTGTCAACGATGTTCCTGATTGTTTTCAGTATGGTAGGCCCTTTATGTACGCTGACGATTTAAAATTTGCCTATCGATATAAACCGGTTGATCGCAACATCGTGCTTGAGCTCTTAAAAACGGATCTTCAGGCCTTCGCTCAGTGGTATCGCACATTCGCCCCTCACTTTCTTGGCAAAAGTGCTCCGTTATGGTTATTGGCGACAACCATCAGCCCCACGTAAGCATAGTCGGTCACGATCTCAATGTGCCCGGAGTTATAAAGGATCTGGGCATATCATATTCTAGTAGTCTTCTGCACGCTAGTGGACGAAAGTAGATAGAATCAGTCCAGCACTTCTTTACAAAAAGAGTTTTCTATTCAGATCTTCCGAAACCTGTTCTACCACCAACGCTGTGAGCTTACAAGCCTTGACCCGCTGTGGCTTCGCAGATTACAGAATGGACTATTTTTACTGTTTAAACTACTAAACAGTCGTACATTTAACCCCCTTACATCTCTGAGGCACCTCGACCACTCTCGGCGCACCAGTCATCGAGATGTATTTTTATTTCTTCCTTTGGCACGCACAGTTAGATATCGACAGTTGTTTCGGTAAACGCTATAGCAATCTGGAATAAGCTACCTAGAAGTATCAAAATTCAGCAAAGCTATCCCTTGTTTACGCGAACTGTCACTAGTTTTCTACATTCAGGACACCTTCCAAAACTTTTGGGTGCTGACTCAGTTGAAGCTCTCTTCGGTTCTGATGGCGTTCACGGACTCTGAATCCTGTGCCGGTCTTCATGCTGAGGGCAATATTACTGGCACTGCAGACATAAATTGGCTTATTTTCTCAGTCGACAGCGAACAGCCGCTCGCCGAGATACCTGCTGGTGCAGAATACCGGATCCGTAACACTGAATGGAGAAATTCTTTACCGGGCATATGTGTTAACGCGTCCCTCTCCTGAACTTTAATTACTCAATAAGCTGCAGTTTTTTCTCCTGAAAATACCTGAAAACAACGATCAGGAGTTTTTTTTACTGTCAGCTTGACCCTCTACTGTATATATATTTTTTGACCTTGCCTGTAATCTGGCAATAAATAAATAAAATAATATAAAATAAACATTGTGTAGAAGGCTTCAGGTTGTCTTTCATCCAAACTCCAAGATCCTTCTGTGTGTGTGCTTCTCAGATTGGCAAACAGTTCAAGTATTAGGGTCACATATCAGTGACCTGATTTCGAGTTCACAGACATAGCAGGGCACATTTGTTTAAGTTGAAGGACAAGAGCCATTTGCCGGACCACTCGTCCAATCGACGAAGACTTTCTTGGAAATCGTCTCCATGGGCAGCATTGGGGATAAGTTTCCAGATTTCTATATCGTCCGCAAACATACTAAAGTCACATACCAATTCCTGTACACAATCATAAATGAACAAGAAAAATAGGATCGGTGCGAGCACTGAAAACTGTGGGACTCCACTCTCGATGACTGTGCGCTTCGATCGTGCTCCGCCTACACAAACATCTTGGAAACGAACAATGAGACAATTCTTGGTCCGCGTAAGAGGTTTGCCTCCAATACCAAACATTCTCAACTTTAAAAAGTGACGTTGGTGCGGAGCACTATCGAAGGCCTTCTGGAAATCAATGCAGGCCACATGCACATTGTCTTTTGCGTCAAGTGCTTTTGTCCAGCTTTGCATCGTATAAAAAACGTTCCTCACACATGATCTTCCCCTACGAAAGCCGTATTGTGCAGTTGATAAGAGGTTACGGGTTTCTAAATAAATCATCAATTCCTTTTTGACAACCTTCTCCATAAGTCTGCAACAGAATGAGGTCAGAATGGCAAGCCTATAGTTTGTATTACGACTACCCATTTTGTGAAGCGGAGTGATGTGGGCTTTTTTCCAGTCGGTACGAATAATTCCCGTATCGAACGATTTCTGGCACAGCAACGATAGCGGTTTCGCGAGCTTTCGAGCAAGTTCGAGGAGTAGCTTCGCTGGAATTTCGTCGGGGTCAGGGGATTTGCATGCCTTCAGACTTTTTAGTTCTTCAAAGACTGCCTCTTCTCGAAAGAGCATATCCTGAATAATTGGCGCTCCCATAGTCTCGTGACTAGATGGAATAAAAACAGCTTCTCGGGTGAAAACCGACTGAAAGAACTGTAAAAAGTGTTCAGTGTTGTTTTTAAATTTCTGATTTCTCAAAATCGTCATCGTTTCTCATAACAGAAATTGGGTTTCTGTTACGTGTGCTTTTTCTTACATAGCTGTTGAGCAATTTGGGATTGTTAACTGCTCCCTGGAGCAAAATCCCTCTCGTTATCCCGTCGGCTTTTGATGATAAAGCTTTTAACATTGTTCCTTTGAGTTTTGTATGCTTGCAAGGGTAAATTTTCATTGGATTGGCATAATTTATTTCAAAGCCTTCCTTTCCTGGTAATCTCCCTTTTTAGATCCCTTGATAACCACTGTGATCTGTTAGATATCCTTAGTTGTGATGGCGGACACTGGCATTTTATTAGATTCAACAAACACTCCTTAAATAAATTCCAGTCCTCAGTGACATTCCCGGAGAAGAGAAGATCCCAGTCTATTCGTGATGCCTCAGCTCTCATCTTGCAAAAGTCTCCTCGCCATAGATTGGGCCTGGTTTAATTTATTGCATATGGCACAGAATATAAACCATACTCCCATGAAAGTACTGCATGATCACTTCGACCAAGTGGAGGTAGGACAGTGTACCTCGTCTATACTGTCAGGATATTTAGTGAAGACGAGTTCTAAACAACTAGCCTGGTGTCGTCCACGCGCTCTTTGGTGTCAACGAGGGCTGCATCACACTGGGTGATGTGCGGGAAATGGACATAGTTGCCCTTATTCAATTAGACGGAATCCAACAATAATTTACTAGGGGGGCGTTAGGCCGGACTGGAACACTAGCTAGGCCGTATCTGGCCTAAAGGCCGGAGTTTGCTGACCTCTGTTCTAGAGGATCAAGTAGACGCTTTTTCCTAGTACGCCTAAGTATTTCCGTCAAAATCCTGGATAAACGGGCACGAAGGTGTTTTTGGAGTCTTGATGAGCCCTTATTGATTCGATTAATAAATGCACGCACCAAATATTCCGGGAATTCAACCATTCACAATGTTTGAAGAAAAACTGATAATGTTACTTGACAAGTTCCCACAGTATGTGCGACGTTATCAGATAGGAGAAAGGCGATCCAGTGGTGCTTAATAGAAATAAACGTCTAACTACTGCCGGCGAAAAGTGCAGTTTGCTTGGGAAGAGAGGGAGTGCGTTCGTCGTATTGTTCCTTTTAATGGAGTGTGCCGGAAATTACTCAAAAAATAGCAGCTTTGCGGTATACCCGAGAGAAAATACATTGATAACGCCTTCCCCATACACTTTATACAATATTATGATTCAAGGGGAACTTGTAGATTTCAACTTTGGACAGACAGGTAATGGCTGAAAAAGTTGCGAATGGGAAAATAGTTGAATTAGGTTTACCTCTGAGCGATCAGGATACTTGAGTTTTGTTAAAATTATAAGTCAAAGGCACAAAAGCTGGTAAGTGTGCAAGGAAAATTGGATGCAAGCAAGAGTTCAAATATAGGAGGATTTATTTAGAATCAAAGATATAGGTATGTTGGTCAGTGATATTTTGGAATGAATCCTGAGTACACCTGCGTGGTGAACCAAACACATTCTTTTCGGTTAATTTACCTTGATATAAACCTCGGGTAGGAAAATAAATCCTCGTCAGAATAATTATCACAGCTTACAAAAGTGGCAAATTTTTGATATGTAAATTGCATGTTCATTGCATTGAGCAACAAAACGAACTTGCTGAAGTGGATAATGCTGGAACGCGCGTTATCCGGATTAGTGTCCTTGTGTGAGATGCAGTTCTTGTCTGCCTTCCATTTTTAAAAACGTGTCAAAATTGAACGCACAATGCTCGCATGCTCAAAATTAAACCCAGTCACAAGAAAACAACAACTCGAACTATGGGAGTCGTCCGAAACTAATAAGGAAGTTGCTCATCCGAGAACAGCGGAACGCGTTAAGTTCCCTATAGACGTCCAGTTTTTCGCTGCTTGCAGTCTAGCTGACACAAACGAGATCAAACAACTTCTTGCTAAGGGAGTTGACATTAATGTCGTGAACGTTGATGGTTTGACTGCCCTCCACCAAGTAAGCTCTCCTTGTTAAGTGACCGTCATTTAATTAGGCATGCATTGTAAATAACTACGATGTTACCAAGTTCCTTCTTGAACATGGCGCAGATGTTAATATTCAGGACAACGAAGGTTGGACACCGCTTCATGCCTGTGCCTCATGCCCCTATCCCGAACTTACCAAGTAAGGGTGTTTGCCTTAAAACCGTAGTTGAACGGATGTCGATTTACGCTTTTGCTCACAGTCTTGGGACGCGTATCTATTCTTCCCTGTTTATTTAAAATCCATCACCATTGACAGCAAAGAAATATGGTAACCAAAAGTCAGGGAATTTGCCTTCGAAAACTTTTAGACCACCATTCTTGTTAGCCTCACACGCCGAGGGCCAGCGCATGGGACCAGCCAGCTTGGTTCACTCTTGTCAATAGTTCCTGCAGACGCAATCCTACAGCAGTTCTTTCCGTAATTTGGGTCAGATACGCATAAGATCAATAGCTGTACAAAAGCCCGCAAATTTTAAGGTACGAACACAAAGCTAGACAGAGGCTATTACAATGTTATCTGTGATCGGTTGCTCGATATACCCACATCTTGTTAATGACTTGTATTCGTGTGACCACTCAATCTGACCAAGCTGCATAGTTTAGTAGCTGCTACCGAACTCACTCCGTTTTACAATTGGAAAATATCAGCAAGCGTTTTCTTAATCTACTTTACCTGATGTTACGACTTAGACTTCCGGATGAATGTATGTTTTTGGCACAAACTATCTACAATGGCTTGAATTTCTTTTTAGCAGATTTGCCTTTGGTAAGCAGTCTTCAAATTAACTGCACAATGGCGTTGAAATCAATTTGCTCGATGTCCATAGAATATCTTAAGTACTCATTTTACTGCGATTTGCATTCCATTCCTTGAATCCGAATACAGCATGCCAACTCTTTATGGTTGATAAGTCCTTACTTTGAATTTAGAACATCTACTTTGTAGCGCCTCCATATTTCATAAGCAAATCATACACTTTAAAACACAACCTCTACCTACCTCTAGGAAATTTACACTTCCATTTTTATAAATCAGGATATATCTAAATTCCTCCTCTTCGAATAACCGGTACCTCCAAGTAACCACCACGTTTAATTTGTTTCGAATAACTCGTATATGAGTAAAGGCCATTTCAGTAAGCTCGCTTTGTTCCACTGAAGTTCAGAAGGCATACACACTCATGACAATTGAATCTCATACCTAATCAAAGCGAGCGGTAATAAGGGCCTTCAAGAGTTTATTCGGAACCAAACTGGTCTTCAGGTTGTATTTATCTAGTTTCATGGACTGTTTGATAAAAATTATGTGGAAAAATTGACTTTTACTTGAATGAACCGACTGAATATTCGGCTTATGACGCCGTCTTGAATTCTGCCATGGCCAAAGCAACTAACAGCCGTCTATTTTCCAGACTTCGTTGTGGTGTTCACTTCCATTCACCGTGAGTGCCTGTGATAGATAATAAAACTAGACAATACACTGACAGCTGTCATCGTGATAGAGATAGCTATCACTATCTCTTCAGCTGAGTCCAACTCCGTAACATCTCCCAGTCTTCCGATTTTCGACCTGGCGTTTGTCGAGGTTACATTGTATCTATCGTCCTGTGAATTGCACCACTGACTGGATTATTTAGAGGATCTTATTCGGTTTTCTTGATGTCGACTTTACACTTATTGTTTTTCAATTTCCTCAGAAATTAATCGTCAAATTGGAGTAAACCAGTTTAAACTACTGTGAAACTTGGTATGAATATTTGGGCCGAAGGTCATCAGTCAGCGGGATAACTGCGTAATATTCACTAAACTGCTAACAGTCACCTACGAGTATATACTGGGGTTGCACGATACACCATAACGACAGCACAGATATTAACTAAAGCCCAGAAACGTGTTTCGTCTAAATTCTGTCGCTGCTTGGCACAGCTAAGCCGAACGCCTAGCAGCTTTGCCAGGCAGCGGCAGAATATGGGTAAAACACGTGTCTGGGTCAGTACCAGTACTGCCAGTATGCTGTATCGTTTAACTTCTTCTTGTACTGAAACACTCAGATTTCCAGTTTTTTTCGAGCTGTATGTTTTATCAGGGGTTGCCTAACTTCTGGGCTAATCCTGTTGGCCTGTAAAAGTGAACAGTTGCTGCGAAATAAAAAGAGAAAAGATACCACCGTCTCTCGAATGTTTATTTCTGCCAAAGTTTTCGCAATTCTTAGAAAGTATCTTCGATCCTGGCGTAATATCCGCGTATGCCGACTGCCTATCAAGTTAATCTTCAATGGTTCTGAATGCTAGGTTGTGTGCGCAGAAGAACGAAAACTGGAGACGATTGATCGCTGTGGCTTATAACTAGAAGATTTCGATTGCTGTTGCCCGTAGACCATCCTTTGGTTGAAGTACCTCGACTTCGCCTCGAACGAAAAAGTTTACATTCACTGCGCTAACAACGTCAAGATACCTCGGACCACCTAAGAAAGACGATGGAGATGCCTTGAAAAGTCCTCATCGTCGTTCGTCCCTCGAGTCCAGCTTTGCTGTTATTTCTCTGATGGCGCAGCCTACCTGATACAATATGCGACATCATCGAGGTGGCTAGTTCCGGACTGTTAGTAACTACCTTGTATGTAGTCAGCCCAGAGTGTGCTTGTGTGAAATGGTCGACTGGTGAACTGAGAGTCAGGCTGCAATGGCCCCTTCTATGGTACTGCCACTACGTGGAATTCAAACCAGATGTGGCGGCACGCTTAAGGGCGGCTCCTGCCACTCCAATCACCTGCGCTATCTCTCGCCTTCGGTCTTTGTGACTTGTTCATGACATCAGACCCAGGCTGGGGTGAAGGACAGAGTACGATAGATGCGGCGCAAGTCTACTAAAACTATAATCTAATTCACGCGCAAATCCCCGCCCGACATTGTTCCGAGTTCCAAAGCTCTAAAGAAGACAATTTTGAATACTCTAGCTGTCCTCGTTGGTTTGAACTTTCACACAGACCTCGTGTATAGGATGTATAACCCTGGTAAAGCGGGGCAGTCGGCTAGTATATTAGCTAGGTTACACACTCAGTACCAGGATTTTGTTTTTTCTGTGCTGGATTTACGAATGCTTCTCAAAATCTGATACCGCAACCGAACACAATCTTCAGCAATGCAGTTGTACTGTTTATTGCCTATCAGATCTGGAAATAAAGATACCAGAATTAAACTTATATGGCTCCTGTATCATGATGGTCCTTACAACCAATCTGCTAGATGCGGTTGTGGTGATCGCCTTCTCCCGTAGGATGAACCACAAATTGTTTGCCTGCTAGCCGTCCTTTTCGTATACCCCGCGACATGAGCTGGTGACCAGTGCGATAAATCGACCTTATCTAAACTCAAGTATCTGCGAACCAACTGAATTTCGTCAAAAGACCTACTTCAGCTTTGTCGAAGAAACCTATGAGCAGATCAAGGGAACTCCAATAAGCTCCCCAATCTCCGGTTCAGTGGTAAAAGCTTGAAAAGATTGCCTTCACCCAGCAGCTACCGATCTTTTGGCACCGTTACGTAGACGACATGTTTTTTTTATCATCAAGAAGAACAGGCTGCAGCATTTCTATGATCATCTTAACTCGATTTTCCCAGATAAAAAAATTCACGAAGGAATAAGAAAAAGCAGCAGCTCCCCTTCCTTGATGCACTCATCAGCCGAAGTCCCAATGGCGAAATAAAACCGGTTGTATGCAAGAAAGCGACTAACACCACGCAGTTTCTCAATTTTCACAGTAACTATCCGGTGGCTCTCAAACGAAGCTGTGTGAGAACAATGTTCAAACGTATCCAGACTCATTACAGCAACCCGGTGGAAAAGCACGTGAGGCCCATTACCGCCGTGACCAGTTTATGCAGCATGGCTATCCGCCTCCGAAGGACCGTACCAGAACAAGCCCCTATGGTATGGCATCCGCTGCCACACATTAAGGACGCATCGGAAGCAACTTCAGGACTAGGTATCCGAATTTCACACCGGCCGGGGTCATGAGAATCAAGAACAGATTCAAACCCTAATGATCTGTCGGGTGTGGTGAATCGCATCCCGTGCCAAAACTGTTCCCGTAACTACATAGGACAGACTGGGCGTATGCTTGAATCGCCCATAGACGAGCATAAGCCGGCTGTGAGATGGGGTGACAGATTATCACAAATGGCTGCCCATATCTGCAAAACAGGCTACGAGTTTAACTTCACAGCTACGAAGATAATCGCCCACGCCATCAGCAAGACTAGCCGAGAAATGATTGAAACCTGGGCCTGCGATGAGAACTCGGTCAATTGATTTATCGATCTGGCGCCGGCATAAAGGGTTCTGCGCCTTACTAAAAGTACGGGAAGCATACGCGCAGGTTTTGAGTGAATTTAGTATTATTGTTCGATGGTTTTCATGATTTACATCACATTTGAAGTCAAGCACATTCAAGAGGGGAGCTGATGACTGATGATCACTATTTTTCTTATGCATGTATTCTAATCCTTATGGTTTCACAAGTACTGAGACCAGATGCATCGTGAATACTGGATTTGTGGAATTCCAACCCACAGCGCCTGTGCAGATTCATCGGTGAAGGGTTCTCTTCGCCTTACGAAGTGTTCTGTGGTCCACAGTTATTTCACATTGTCCTAAGTACCTGGCCTGATCTGGTTCTCGCAAAGATGGCTTTGGACATTTATCCGCTGATACGTCACTTTTGTGGTGATATACCACATCGCAGAAGGAGTATTCTGTCTAAAGTATAGATGAACTTGATTATAACACGGTTATTAGCTAAAGCCCCAGATGCATTTTTTGCAGGTTGCAAGCCGCCTCTGGTTAGACTGGGGTGTCGTATTCAGGTCAGTGGCACTGTATTGACTTGGCAGTTGACCAGAAACGCGAGTGGACTTCGTCTCATCGTGTTGTCACACCATGTGTGGGTTTTTGTGAAACGATATTTGCGCACCCCCCCCCCCGCCCCCCGCGGAGTGATCATTCTGAGGCAAGGATGGTCGAAACCCTCCAGGTTCGGTTAACCTTCCATGTGCATAGCGCAGCAATAATAATCATAGAGGGAGACTGACCAGACGGATACCGATACACGAGAACCTTCGGAAAGGTTTGGCCTACCAGCTGGGCCTCTAGCGAGCATAATCGGTAACGTATGTGTGGAAATCCACATAACGCTAGCTACAGTTCATGATGCTGCTTTCAAAATAGAATTTTTTAGACAAGGTCCCATTACGGATAGGTAAAGACCAGCATCTCGAATTGACTCAGGCAGGGTTAGACCGATTTTAATTGGAACTTCTATCCAGCCTCTGCACTTAGCTGCTCCCCGAGAGATCACAATCGAACTTTCTCATATTATCCGCATGCGTTTGCTGCGCGTATACAAAAGACAATTATTTTTCTTGGAACGATATCACAGAAAGTTTAATCTCCTAGCAACTATATAGAACCTGTAGTCTTCTGGAAATACAGGGACCAGTATTTTTGGTTTGGAAATCCGCAAGTCTGTTTGCGCTGTTTTAATGTCAATCTTGAAAAGATGTTGCAGCTCATCGCTAAAAAAGTCTGCAGTATTTCTCAGCCGCCTTCTCCTATAAAGGGGAACCATTGTGGCGTTCGACATGGACGGTGAGGTATAGACCAAATTTCATCAGTTCGCCGAGCCCTCGACCACCACCACTACCACTTACAGCGGTTTTCTCTTTTGCCAATTTTGCCTCTATTTTTTCATCCTGCCCATCTGGATTCTTCTGGGTTGATGGTATGCCCACTTGCTTATCAGAGAATTGGGACCGAAGTAAGTCTTATGCTATCACCCCGGCGTCTGTCAGGGTCACACTCCTAAGAAATGTGCTCAGCCGCATGATAACCTGAGTTTTTAGACATATCATCCCAGGGTTATGGCACGCCGTGGTCCGTGCACGACAAATCTTAACTCTGTTGGTGTCAATGTGGTGCTAAAGAGCTAATTTACGGACGTGGAATGTGCTCTGTCCCAAATAGGTGCGATAGCAGCTGTTAGGTGAAATAAAAATTATTTAAGACCAGGGTTGGTAGCTTCCAGTTTCGCGGTCGTAGGTTTATCCCCTGTCAGGGTAGCCGGTGTAACCCTTGGGCTTGTAAATCATTTATATCTTTGTTCACCTTCAAGGTAGCCAATTCCTTGCTGCTTTTGTTCGTCGTGGAATGATTTCGAAGCTCAGTTTGTGAGTCCACGCGACTCACCTGGGAACTCGTTTTCCTGGTTGTGTTTTCAGCGATCGGCCAGGAACAGAACCAATAAGCTGCATCTTCCTAGGGTACCAATAAAGGTAATTCCGTCGGAAGTGGAGATCGTCCGATATGTCATATCGTCCAAACTTGGTTCTGGCCAACGACTGCATTGAGATGGTTAACTGAAGACACGGCTGGGGATGGCGAAAGTGGTCTTGGATCACATTTCGGGCCCTGCGAGACAGGGCTACCAGCTGACTCAACTTTACTCGAAAGTGTATCTCAGATTTACCGTTTTCGAGAGCAACTATTTGTGCTACGGGGTTGACTGATTCAGTTAGGACGACGTACGTACGACGTATTGCGTCGTATGACTTTGTTCCCAACAACTTTCAGCGGATTACTTATCTGTTTCCAAGTGTCATATGCATACCGATGGAAATCGGGCCTAAACAGTACCGATCTACTTCCTTTCGTCATAGTCTGCATTGAAGAATAAAGAATTTCCTGTCAGACGCAGAATCATTGGCTTTATATAAACTTTGTCGACCTACCAAAAAGGACACTTAATTAGTGCCTCGTTTGCTACTAAAATTGGCGCTGACTGAACAGATATTCAGTTGAAAAACGGCATATTTGGTCACAATTTCCATCCCTTTCATAAATGCAAAATCGTTTTGGTAGGTTTCAAATGTTAGAATATTTTTTAAAGAGCTCGGTCAATGATTAGTGAGCGTCGGTTTACCCTCTACTTCGGTTATCTGCCCATCCGCACAAAGTCCGAGAATTTATCAGCTCACTCTCTTACGCTTCGCTTTACACTGACAGTGAGGGTAACAATTTTGGGGTTTTAGGTAGTTCTTGTGTTTGAGATTGCGATAAACAGGATGTCGGATACGAAAGTTTACTACCGGTTGTTTTCTGCGAGCGTCTTGGGTGCTTTGTTATTTCGTTGGTTTTGGTTTCTTACACGATAGTTCCATAATCCCGTGAGCTAGTTTTGAAGCTTTTTGAGGGACATGCTTGTCAGTGGGATTCAAAGTTAACAACAGATCGAACAAATATAAAGCACGCTGAGTATACAGGACGTCTTTCAGTTCCATTTTGACTGACAATGTTAGGCGTTCTAGTAACCTGACGTCACAGCCTCTGAGCTCACTGTTTTAGGCATCGACATCCCAAGGTCAATAATAACACTTTTTGGTTTGCAACCGCTGACATTTGCCTATCTTTTTCTCATGGTTATAGTCGGATTACGTTCTGTGTATAGTTAAAACAGTAGTTTGAGCCTTTTTCTCTATGTTTGAAATGCCTACTATTATCACCCACTTGATGTCCACCCATAACTTGCATCCTCTACCATCTTTGCACAGAAATAAGTGACTTTTGTGGTTACGCAACTGATCCAATGGGCTTCCTGTCATTTATACGTCGGACCGATTCATTCGAGCGCAGGTAGACATTCGCACACACGAAACTGCTGCCCATACCGGTGTTCAGACATGCGCACGTTGACAGTGGTGGATTTCACAGCGATTTGCCCCCATCGATTGCACGAAGTTATGCCCGCACATGAACCTCTTGCCACTGCTGATTGTGTGCTTTCGTTGTATCATTAGACTGAACGCACGGTTTGCCTCCACCGCTGCCGCGCGTCGTGTGTGCCCGATCGATGTGCGTTTGCACCCTATCTCCCCTCCTCGACGGTGCGCATGCTCGCATCATGGGTGCGTGCGCGCTCGGCGAGTGCGCGTGCGTCCCTGCCCGTGTGTGCATACATACCGTCAGCCCCGTCAGTCCCCGCCTTCACTAACCGTGGTGCATAACCGGGACGACTAAAAGTACTAATTTGCTGGGCAATACTTGTGGCTTCCACTGCAGGTGTAACCTCCTTTGTTCTCTTATATTTTCTGTGACCCAACCTCCTCCCATACCGCTCTCGCGCATGATGGAACCAAACCTTTCGTTTGAACTCCGTGTGCGTATCGCCTGCTGTACAGTTATATTGAGTTTGCTGGCGAAAATTTAGTCATCGGATGTGGTTTCTCCCACTCTCCTCCCTAGTACTCAAAGTTAAAATTAGTCGGTGATCCTTGACACGTATAATGCGTACTTTTGACCTTTTGGTCAGTGCTCCATCAGCGTCATCCCGCCCATCTTTTTTATGGCTGCTCGTCCCCTTCCAAAGTTGTTGCCTTCTCACAGGAGAAATTGAATGGCTTTCAGTTACCAGTCACCCCGCGATTACGGACGCTGATCTGCTAGGAACTTTACACAATATCATCGTTCATAATAATAAGAGTCAACCATGACGACATATAAACTTGACTTCCAAAACCCTAGAGTTTAAATGACCGTACACCTATCCGCACAAGGATAGCTAAAGTTCGACGTAGGCAAAGCTGGAGTAATTCCGAAACGTTGCTGAAAGAATGCAGCTAGCCAGATGATAGGATGTGCCACCTTTATGAAGAGTTGCCTTGGGGGCCACATTAATATCCAGTTCCGATTCCCGCCAAACCCTACAGTCTGTAACTTTTGGTGGCGAAGTATAAAAATGTCCAAGAAAAAACAAACTTCTATGAATATGAGCCGTAAGATGGAAAAAATAGCATAAGGATTTTAGCACGGGCTGAGGTACTCAATTTTGTCTTGTAGCTCTATAATCCGCCAGCCTTTGCCCACCGCAACCGCTGAAGACTCGTATACTAGGTGGGTCTCTTTTGGCATTAATTCGAGCTCTGCCACGAAAGCGCGAGCTCACGTCCTTCCATTACTACCGGGAACACTGACGTTAAGTAAATTTGCTCGCATCCCCCAGAACGTGAACCTATGAGAGAGTCCATTGAAAGCTTAACTATGGATCCAGCCGAATTCGGGTCCAAATTTCATTGTGGTTTTGGGGTTTGACATGGTGGCTTCGATCGATTAACCAGAACTAGCACCGACCGTTAACTTCTTTCAAATTACTTGCCTTTCTAGAAATTCTCGCCAAACGTAAACCTTTGTGACTTGAACACCTGACGCCAATTAGACGGTTTCCGTCAGACAATTACATTGTCGGTACGCTAATAGCTTGCCAGTATTCTCGTTCATTTGTCGTTTCCCATTGTCTTCACATCCCATTTGGTCATTGACATGTTATGAAGGTCAAGTAGCCGATGGGATGGCAGCATTTACTTCACTGCCGTAAAGCCAGTCTGGAAGCTACGTTTCTGTGTGAGCTTTTCTGGTTTTCTCACAGGTTTTCTGATGATGCGCGATCTGCCTTGGCAGCTTGCCTCCTTTAAAACGTCAAAAATAGAGTCCTTTGCGGAAATGCCTGCTTCTAAAAATGGTTTAATTTTGTTTGTGAGTAACACCGCCATCCTTTCGCAAATCCCATCATCTACCCTGCATTTGTACTTTTAGACACAGTTTCCTTTTGCATTTACGAACCACAGTCCTTTCGCGATGACTACTACTACTACTACTACTACTAATACTACTACTACTACTACTACTACTGCTAATACTACTACTACTACTACTAATAATAATAATAATAATAATAATAATAATACCACTACTAGTACTTAATACTACGCCGTCAAAATCTGCAGCATTATCACTATCTTAGTCATCTGTACCACATCATCATCTGCTCGTTTTTCTTCATCACTTGGAGTTTGAAAGAAAATCGTTCTAACGCTATATGTCAACTTTTCGATCTGACTGTTCTTTCTTATTACTTCTAGGCTCCTGCTCGATCATGGTGCAGACGTGGGGATTGCTAGTTTCGACATGGAGTTGCCCATTGATGTCGCTCAGGACAAGGACACGCAAACCATCCTCCGAGAAGCCATGGACAAACAGAAGGTGGATGCGGCCGCAGCGCGTAAGGCCGAGGAGCAGCAGATGTTGGACGATGCGAAAATGTGGCTCAAGACCGGACAGTACCCGTAAGCAAATGCAAGAACAATCAGACATTGGAGAATTCAAAGCTGGCGAACGCACCCTGTCGATTTTTATTATCTGACCTGTAATATAGTAGGCGTTATGGTAGATTGGCAAAATCTCAACGATAACCAATGACAAGAACGATGAGAGAGGGAATGACGAGTGGAGTGTCTAAATACTCCAAACCAGGACGATAAATTATGATCTAGTTCTTAGGCAGAAGGCAGGGAAGGCGTGTCAACGTGATGTACGCATGTTTCGTCGCTATAACGCGATTTTTAGGGATGTGGGTAGGCGGGCATGAGGTTATTAGTGCAGTTAGTGAAATCAAGCTTCTTCCAGGTTAGCCAAAAGACTTGAACCAATGCCTGTAAGAAACGGTTATAACCGTTCTCTCTACATTTGATTTAGAGCTGGATGCGGCTATAACTACCTCTGACCCGACCGAGGTAACTGAAATCCGACCTTCACTTCTGCCTTCGCAAGTATCGGTTAAATTGTTCCTATAATGCCTATATTACGAGCAAGTACTTGGAGAAAAGGTAATTTTGCCATCTACATTGGTCCTAATCAAGTTTTTGCTTGCTTGTGTACTTTCTTCGTCCTTCTTCTGCATCTGTCTCTGATGGGTAAGAGAAAGAAACTGAAATGTCAGGCTAATTAACACCATGTCCCAGTGGTAGCCTCTTCTTCTTCTGAGCAGCTTTCCCGTCATCCTGATGTCCCATTTTCTCACTGCCCACGTTCCTTACACACTAGCGTTCAACCAACAGACCCGAGTTTTCGACGGGAACAGAGTTACAAAGGTGGACTTCCTTCAATGTCACGATTAAAGTTTTTGAGGTGGGAGTAAAAGGGTGGGATTTTCTCCCACTTGCTCGTTTCCGTCCCAGGGCCTATATCCAGCCTATGAATATTTTTGCCTACACGAAACATCTTACAGTTATTATTGAGCCCCAATTTTTAGTATCAGACGGGATTTACTTCTTATCGGTCTCTAACAAGACGCCGCCCTTTCATGTATACTTAAAATTGCTCGAGGCGACATATTGTAAGACGAGCCAGTGTCGTCTGCAGTGTATGAGATGTGATTAACGTAGCCTAAACTGTATGTTGCCTGCAATCGGCGTGAATACGGGCTACTTTTTTTGACCGCTGAGTTGAGACCAGGGCCTTCTTAAGCGCTGCGCAACAGAGCGCTTTCGTTGTTACTTTTTTCGTATAAATTACGGGCTTTTTTACGTCCGCCACCAGCTACGTCTAATGTTATTAGCTTTTATAGCCCGCAACCACTTACCTGTTCTAGTTACTGGCTGGACGCTCCACCATTTGCCACCTGTAGCCCCTTCAGCTTAGCAAAACTGCGAGACCAAGTACCGCTTGCGTGCCTGCGCTGCTTTTGTCGTCTCCATTGCTAACTCCACATTGTTTTAGGGCTCGGTACAATTGGTCTCCAGTATGTTCCGTAATTATGCGTTCAGTGTAGCTATTTTAAGATTACTGAATACAACAGATTCACGCCTTGCCTTAAGTCAGGACCCCAGCGGCGCCGATGGCTAACGTTTAATTTCCGTAATAGAAGCCGGAGAGGCTAGAGACCATGTAATTTTCCTCAAAAACGTAGGTTTGTGCTAAGTTCTCCAACAAGGCTAACCAGAGCTTTGGCAGTCTGCAAGCCTCAGTCTGTAATCTTCGTGGCATCCTCCTCGACATCGGACTTAAGATGTGTCGAGCCATCGTTTTGATATGACTCATCTCTCCCCTCTGAACCGTTTTCACCACCACAATCACGCCTCCTATCACCCTGATCCTAGGTTCAACTCTTATGCTCGACATCTTTGAAGGGCTGAATCACTCCAATGATGCTGGACTTTAATGTCGTACAGATGTTTCATAGACGTTGGCTGTAGGCTCTCTTTTCGGTAAGTTTACGATTGGTTTCCGCAGGCAAGGTAGACCCGAAAACGCCAGGACACCTTACGAACTTATTTAAGGGCTTTGTGGTCAGTCAGAGGCCTAGAAAAAGTCACAACGAATCGAAAGGCAGGACGATCTTCCGGTAAAATGGCGTCCTTCCTATCCATTCAAGTTCAGTAGACCTGGGACGATTGGCAAGAAAACAAACTCCCGATACCGAGCAAAATTGCTGGCAGCACATAATGCCCTCCTTAGTTCTCGTTGCTAACATGCATTTCTGGATTTCATTGACCCTGTCGGACAAAATTGTACCCACCGCATTAGTATAATGAAAAACAACATTGCCATGGGTACTAACTACTTTGGAAAATCGCGAATGTTTGAGGGGCCTTCCCAAACTGTACTCGAACTGGAAGCACGTTCCGTGCCCTGGTTAGACATTTCCATGTCCGCCTCTTCCTGACTGAGAGTACTTATCGGGCCGCTTCTCTCTTTTCAACCCTTTTAACATCCTCTGTTGGGTTTCGAGCAATAAAAATGCATTTTTAACGTGCAAAATTGTCGCATCCAGCAGATCCGTGTTCCATTCGGCCATTTACCTTGTTGGTGTGTTTGATCAATTTGCCTCAGAACCGTTATCGATTCGCGAACAGGCGCCACGGCTCTCCATATCGCCGCAGCCAAAGACTATAGTGCGGTCCTCGAGATCCTCCTCAAGCTTCCCGGCATCGATGTGGACGTGGTGGACAACGATGGATGGACACCGTTGCACGCGGCCGCCCACTGGGCTCAGGAGCGACCCCTGCGGTTATTGGCTGTTGCTGGTGCGAGTTTTGATCGCATAACCCTCACTGTAAGTACGCAACGAATCTTGGCATCTCATCTCGCATGCCTGAACGCAAACTCGTTGAAACTACGGAAGGGTTTCTTATCCCTATTCGAACCTAACCTTAAGAAGGTAGTCTTGGAAAATGCTCACAAAGCATGATAGTTGAAGTGTCTTTGTTTCTTTGGACATTCTATCTATTTTCGCTTCTGTAAGAAACGTGGGTAGTGGCCCTGCTTAAATTTCCAGAAAGAGTGGATATTGTCGAGTCAATTCTTAACCCTAAACTTAACTATATCCTTAACGCTAACCAAAACTCTTCCTTAACCATATCCCTAACCTTGCCATCATCCCTAATCTACCTGGAACTTATCGCAAGGCCTCCGGAATAGAATGGAGGGGGTGTTATTTCCAGGTCTTGTGCCTACTTCCTCTGGACTATGTGACCGCCTGTATCTGGACTATAGAGCTAAAAGACGTGATTTTCCTTCCTCCTGCGGCCAGGCGAAACTGCTGAATTTTAATTTCCGCGAATATGCGCATGCGATTGAAAGTTAGTGTCTGCATTTTGGTTCATTCAATGAACATCAGCTAAGTTGTAGATTATTGCTATGAAGTCCCGGTTTGGATGTGGTTGACTGCGATGGACCAGTAATTTTGGTTGTAAGACATCAGTTTTTTTGCGGAAAGGATATCTTGTAAAATAACCTTGAAAGCTTCCTTTAGAATACATAGACCACAGCTTAAGCATAAAATAACTGGACGAGCACTTGTTGTGACATATCCAAGTACAGCACATCAAAATTTCCTTACAAGGATGCCCTGAAATGGGCTGCACTATTGCATTCGACGTAAACGTAAACCACACAAAAGTGTGGAATGTATTAAACCGACGCTTTGCGTTTCGTTAATCGTATTCCATCTCTAGCCCGACTGACTTGAAATTTCTACTGATGTATGGAAGATGAAACAGCAGGAAAGAGAGGAAGCGTGGAATGACGCCAACCCCACGCGATTCCTCTCAGAAAACTATTTTTACGCCTTTCAAACTGTCCTGGAGGGCCCCCAATTGACAGCACAACCGGATCCTTTTAAGGATCGAGGTCTAGGCTAAAATTTTTCCTTCAGGCCATGATCTTCGTGTAGACTTTGCATGTGTATGAATAAACCTAGGGAGTCAGACGGCGATGCCTCCTCCATATTCCTTGAGTAAGTGAATCCTGGTGTATGCGTTATGGGGGCCAGGTCGTGCTGTGGCGCGCGAAGACGGGTACGCCGACCCATCAGCCAATGTGCCCATTCCTACATCAGACAACTCACTGGCTCGGAAGGCGGTCTGAATATAGGGGTGGGGGAGAGAGTGAGGTCGACAGCTCAGCACATTTTCTTTGCTATAAACAATCTGACGCGCTTGAAACTATCACGGTGCGCTAAAAGCTGTGGCTTGGAAGGTTGCCAACTGACGGGGACATTCGGACCGCGTGGTCAGCCCAATGTGTGTTTTGTGTGTAGTGGCTGACTGGCGGACTGAGAGTCAGGCTGCAATGGCTCCTTGTTAATGTGGCCTTTATGGCACCTTCACTCCGTGGGATCCGAGCCAGGTGTGGTGGTACGCCCAGGGGCGGCTCTGGCCGCGCCAGCCACCTGCGTCTTCTCCCGCCTCCGGTCTTCTTGACTCTTTCATGACACCGGGCTGAGCTGGGGGAGGAGGAAAGAGTGCGATAGATGCATCGCAAGGCTACTATCACTTTAAACTAAATAACGCGCAAGTCACCGTCCCTGCACCACCACCCTTCCGTGGAGCATACGGTGGAACTGTCGAACTGTCATAAATAAACATGCGTAACCCGCGTAGGTAGAAGTTCTGCCACATCGAAAACTGCTCCAGCGCACATGTTCAGTCGCTTCGACCTTATCTTACCGTTCACTCCATGTGCGAGTAACCGCTTAACCTTCGGGAAAGGGGTGGTCCTCATCTAAAACGGTGGACGAGCTGTCGCCCGCGTGAGTTTATTAAAATAAGATGTATCAATAGTTCCGTAATAGACCACAATGTGGTCACGAAGGTTATGCCTTGCAGAATAATTCGACCACTAATTTCGACCTTATCCATCCCCTTTAGTCAGCCAGAGGATTTTATGACAGTTGAAACTGGAGTTATCACACCAAAAGACGGACGAGGTATTAGTCATGGTTTAAAATCACAATCGAGCCGGACTTCCATTGATGCCTTATGGTGTACGTAGTGGATTTGTTTATGTCGGGCCATTTGCCTTCTTGAACTCAAAAGGCCCAGAAGTCCGGTACGCATCCAAGGCTAACTGTGTTCTGGTGGGCAGTCTGGCTCTAGTCGAAGCATTGCACGTGCGGCCCACAGGCCGACAGGTTAATACCTGGAGCCCACGTCCGTAGACATTAAATGACCTCCAGTGGCTGCGCCCAACCTTCAGCGAAATTCCCGACCTTTATGTTCTGGTGATGATTGAGCGGGTGAGGAGGCGTTTAAACTGCATGATTATGGTGAACTGCTCTTATGAACTGGAGAGCTAATCTAAAGGCTCAGTCAAGTAAACCGCTGCCTGACGCTTAATACCACTTATTTATGTCCCATTCAACCAGATATATCCCTGACCAAACCTAGAGTCAAAGTCGAAACATCCGAGCATAACTGGGATAAGTCCTAATTTATTACGTATTTGCACTTAAAAACTTACTAGCATTACTCCACCGTTGGTCAGTCCTCCTCGGCTAAAGCATATTTGCTCTTAAAGCGTTTGATGTTTTAGGTTGAGTTCCTGCTTCCGAATGTGACAAATAACAAAAATCATAGTAAAAACTCATGTCTTTTGGAACGAAACTGTCAATTCTGCCGGTATTGACGTTTAATAGAAGAGAATGACCACGTGACTCATAATTCTAGTTGAAAGCTGATGAGCGACTAGACAGCTAGCAGACTGTGAAGTAACCAACTGAGCACTTACGATTTTATTCAAATTAGGCATGCATGGGCTCCGTCGCCGTGCCTTTCTACCATGTGGGCTAATTTCCTTGTTTTCTGGGTTTGTCGATCTGGCTCGTTTTTTTATCAAATAGGACTCTTTTCAACTTGAGCAGAAAGGCTTGCACTGCCTTATGCAAATAACACGGGTTTAGTTCTTGTGGGTATGCATGTTAACTTCCTACGGGTAGGAGGGACCGACGATGACCACGAAACCAGGAAACAGAATGACTACTGATGCATCTTTTTGTATCTTAACCAGCGCTTTTGATTAGGTAAAGCACAACACCCTACCTATGACGCACTGGTACTCATTAATCCACTCTCTTCTGTCTACTTGGTGACTTACTTGCATCTGGGTATGCTAATTTTCGTTTTTGCATGCGGAAGTCTAACTTGTAGGCGGTCGCAACTTCTTCGCTGCATGTCACGCGCGGGCACTTACCTGCGTCTGCTGGCTCTCATGAGGTCACAGCGTCATCGTACTGTGTCGCCCGTCACGCTGATTAATCTGACTGCGGGTGTGCTTATCAAACCTCACGATCTGAACTCGAGGTCTCGACGCGTATCCAAACCAGTCGTGTGCCTCCTGCCCTCCCATTCATTTGCATCGAGAAAGTGTGTACGCTAGGTTGTAGGTTGAACTTTGGTCTCAGTACCGCCCCCTATCGATATGAGAAGGAAACCAGTGTGCATTTTTTATAAGTTCTTCCTTCTCTTCATTGCAGGCAGGGTAGTGTTGACACGGCGTCTTTGAAAATTTTTTTTTCTTGTTAAACTGCCATGTTTATTCTTCTCACTCGTTTTCTCTGGTAGTTTATCTTTCCTATTTCTATTCATGTTCGTCCCTCCCAATTTCTGCCACCCTTTTCGGTTCTGAGTTTCTCTTTCCAACCCCCGTCTTTTGCTCTCTCGTTATGTCCTCCCCTTTACCCTTCATTTTGTCATGCCCTAACTCATTCTCATCCCATGTTGTGCCACACAAGCTCAATAACCTTTTTCAGTGCAGGCAAAGAAGAGAGTTCCCGGTGGTAATTTAAAACAACTTATCCACATCTGAGCCCATAATTAGAGGCAAATATAGAGGCACAAAGGCATGTGACATATATAACATGTCTATAGGTGACACGAGCCACCTTCGGTCGAGCTTTAATAGTTAATGCGATGGCTGCTAGACTGGGTACATTAGAGTGATTGATCTCCGGACCCTGATCGCCAGTGTACTTAATCTTCGTGTTGGTGACAACAAACTTTCCCCTGAGTAGCGGCCCTCCGCGTACTAATTATCAACAATCCGCACTCGTAGCTAATTTAACCGTCTAAGTAAAGCCAAGATTTTGGCATCCAGATTATGGACCAAAGAACCATGGTTTGTAATTTACGAGGACATGTCAGTGTCGTGGTCTCATCGAAATCGAACATATAGCCTGGTCATGTCGAGTGATTCGGGATTTCTGAGTAACCCTACTTTGTTTCGTCATCAGCTTTTGGGATACTCGTCCCGTCCCTCAGACTTACTCTCTTTCTGCATAAGGAAACAATAGAATACTCCTCGTGTGTCCTTTGATAGCCTTAGACAGCCTTTAATGCTATCAGTGTGTCCTTAGCCTTCTGTAAAACTCCTCAACCCCTGGGTTTGGCAGATCACAGTCTCTCAGTTTGTTTTTCGTCTGTCGCGACAGACTAAGTTCTACTGTTCGACCTTTTCTTTTAATATTATGGCACATTTCGCAATTGTGATTTTTTATCACAAAAGATGATCTTAACACATTCGTAGAGTCTGTTATACACCCCCATCAGGAACTTCATATCTAGAACCGCTAGTGAGCTGTTCTTCCGATTTAAACTCTCAGTCACGTTCCAGAATACAGAATTTTGATCCGAACTTTTTAAATAGCAGTCTTGACAGACTGTCTCTGCCAGCCTTTCTCTAATAAGAATTCCTAAGTCGATGAACCATCCTTTAGACATAACATTTAGTTTTCGATGAAGGGAGCATCCAGGACTATTTATCGGTTTATCCTTATTGGGTAAAAAACGCATCCCACAAATATAACATACACACTAGATTGCCTATCTCATGAATTTCCCAAGAAAAGGCTTGTTGTGCGAAATCAACCCACGCTACGTCCCCCAAAGTTTTACAGCATTCAAGAAGCGACCCTTCTTAAAAAGAATGCCTTGGTTGTTTTCTAACCCAATATTTCCTAACATTCAAATCATTACTTATCCCTACTGACTGTACTATAAATCACCCAATGAAGGAGAAATATAAATGTGCATAAGGAACAGGGGCCCATAAAAAGGGGAAACTAATGAAAAATATTAACAAATACAAAGATCAGTACTTAATAAACTGTCCGTCTGTAATATTATTATACCTATATCCCTAGCCTCTGTGCAGCTGCTGGCGGGGCTTCAGAGTGAGCTTGAAGGTACAACAGAACAGGTTGATCCTGCAACCGATTGGTGAGTGCCTTCTTACCATAGTTAATATTCCCGGTCGAAACCGACAAGACAACGAGCTTGTGGAGCGGCGGGTAATAGCATTGGAACTTCTAACCAACAAGTCACAAATTTGAGCCTTGGTTGCCGCAACACCTGGAATTGGGTATGTCCGGCTGATGATGGCTTATAAGTCCGGAGTGACCATTCCGATCTCCCTTTTCTTTATCGGTTCCACCTCATCATATATATATATATAAATCAATATCAATATGAGTGAAGATTCGAGGTCCAGATATCTTATCGAGCTCATCATCCCCCGAAGAAGACGAAGGAGAAGGGACGAGTTCATGGACCGAAATGTATTTTAACTGACGTTTCGGAAACCCCCTCGTTTCCATCATCAGAGTTCTGTGGTTCAGCAGAGGAAGAGGAAAACAACAACCAGCTAAATTTCCTTGGTATACAAGTTACTAGGACGGTTGATAGGAGGATAAGAACTATGGTATGCCGTAAGGCAAGGAATACCAGTCGCATCCTCCAATCCGAAGTAACTATCCCATCGGTCACAAACGCAGTTGTGTCAGAACTCTCTTCCAACGGGTTCAAACACAATGTAGCAACGAAGACGGGAGAAAGGAGGAAGCGAAATACCTACACTATCTATTCAACACCAAGGGTTATCCCCAATCTGTCATACGCGAGAGCCGAAAAAACATACCCGTGAGCGACTTAACGAGGACAAACCGACGTTTTTGCTCACAGTCCCCTGCGTGAGGAATGTTTAGGAAGCAACAGCAAGAATCCTGAACCCCTTTGCAATTTGAATGGCCTATAAGCCAGAACCGACTATCAGGCAGCAGATAATGAGACCCAAAGACCCGCTACCGGCAGCGGAACAATCAGTGGTGGTCTACAGCATACCGTGCCAAAACGGGCAAACGCCTCTGCACAAGATTGCATGAGCACCAGCTTGCAGTCAACCGCGAGGATAAACTGTTCCTGGTACAGGTCCCATACAACAGGATTAGCACAACTTCGCCTTTGAGGAAGCGAGAGTAATCGCTCGAGTCCATGACAAGACGGCCAGACTGGTGCTCAAAAGTTGGTCCTCAGTTGGAACAATCAACAGAACTATTGATTTGCATCTGACCTACCAGGCCCTACATACAAGGCTGCAGTCAATCCAGATGGAGCCAACAGCACTAGGGAAAAAACCGCGGCTGCTCCAACAGCTGTCACCCACACAGCCGGGCGGAAGAGCCAGCCGGAGGTCGCTCAACCGAGGTGAGGCTTCTACTCATCTACGCGCCCAGACAGCCGAACGTGGTCCACACAGGGTCAGCCCATCTGATTATGAGGGTATGGCCCACGGGCAGACAGACCGCGCAGCCACTACGACCGCCGTGCAGGGGACGAAGGTCACATGAGTGCGCCAATGCCGGCCGCAGAGGAACCAAAGCCAATCATATGCCAACAGGCAAGTCGGAGTTCATGCGTCAAGCATGCTTATAACACGCGGCAAGTGGCGAAACAGAACACATCTAGACAATCAGAACAACCATCTCACCACTCTGATGATGGATACCAGGAAGTTTCCGAAATGTCAGTACCAATACAGTGTGGTCCGTGAAAGCTCCTATTTTTCTTCCTTTTCTTTGGGGGTTGCTGAACGGGATATATATATATATATATATATATATATAGAATGGGATCGAGCCAGATCCTTATCACATCAGTGAGGGTAATGCGCTTACGTGACTTCTGTATATACCTCACTTCATAAAGCATATGGCGTACAGATTATCGGTAACAACCGTGGAGCAGCTATCTGCATTTTGTCTGCTGCACCATTAGGAACCTACCTATGTATGTCCAAATTATCGGCGTGGTACAACAAATTACAATGACGCAAGTTTATTCCTGAGTTTTTTGGCGTAAAAGTCACCATTTTACGAAACTGAATCTGCCCTTGTTTTCCTTGTGGTTTTTCTATTCAGTTCAGCGGAAATTCGAAACGTCAGGCGAATAATGCCAAGTTTCAACAGTCAAATATATAAGTGAAAAAGAAGGTTCTTCGTTCGCTGGAATTATGGCTTTATTCGTCTGACCTTCCGAACGCTTGCTGGAGTCCATCGTTAGAGGTAAAACGACAACAAAAAACGAGCAACAATTATAGGAGACAGGGGCCGAACAGAACCGTGACGCCAGTCCGGTGGTGACTACGCAGGGCCTTGTATGCCGGCGCCAGTTCGATAAATCGATTGACCGAGTGCTTATCGCAGGCCCAGGTTTTAATAATTTCTCGGTTTGTGTTGCTGCTGGCGTGGGGGCTTATCTTCGTGGCTGCGAAGTTAAACTCGTGACCCGTTTCTTAGGTGTGGGTAGCCACTTGTGATAGGCCGCCACTGTCCTGGCTATCGTCTGCCAAAGATCCATAAACCAAATGTTCCACTGCGGCCATAAGTTGCCCTTAAAGGGTAACCCCACCCATCTGGTAAAATGGATGTACTCAAAACTGAAATTCTTTCAAAATATCTCGACTGCCTCAGTCTGTTCAGCCTCCCAATTCCTGGCAGACCGCCAAGGATTCAATCGGACGAAGTGATGGTCTCTTTTGATGTGACGTCATTATTCACATCCATCCCGCCGAGTTTAGCACAAGAAGTCTTGCGCAAGAAACTTGAGGAGTCATACGACGAAACCCGCAGCTCTCTCAAAATTGAACTTCTTATTGACACTGTTCGAATTTTGTCAAAAGACCTACTTCAGTTTGCGGGAGAAACCTATGGGCAGACCAAGGGCACTCCAATGGGCTCCCCAATCTCCGGTTTAGTGGCATAATTGGTCCTACAAAAGCTGGAAAAGATCGCCTTCACCCAACAGCAGCCTATATTTTGGGCGCCGTTACGTAGGTGACAAACATGCTGCAGAATTTCCCTGATCCCTTTAACTCGATCTTCCCAGATATACAATTGACGAGGGAATAAGAAAAATAGCAGCAGCTCGCCTTCCTTGATGTACTCGTCAGGCTAAGTCGCAATGGCGAAATAGAAACGGTTGTCTGCAGGAAGGCAACGGACACCATGCCATTTCTCAATTTTCACAGTAACCATCCGGTGGCTCACAAATGAAGCTGTGTGCGAACACTGTTCAAACTTATCCAGACTCATTGCAGCAACCCGCCGGAAAAAGCACGTGAGGCCCGTTACCTCGTGACCATTTTATGCGGAACGGCTATCCGAAAGCGTTCATAAACCGATGCCTGCGTGTTCGCTCCCGGAGGGCCCAACTATAACCAACCCCTACGGTATGGCCTGTGAGCATGAAGGACGTGTCAGAAGCGACTGAGCGCATTGTTGCGGGACCAGGTGTTGGAATTGCATACCGGTCCAAAATTACTATGCGCAGCAGGGTCATGAGAATCAAGGACAGATTTAAACCTAATGAGCTGTCGGGTTTGGTGTATCGCATCCCGTGCCAAAACTGTTCCCGTAACTATATAGTACAGACTGGGCGTATGCTTAAATCGCGCATAGACTTGCATAAGCCGGCTGTGAGACCGGGAGACAGATTATCACAAGCGGCTGCCCACATCTACGAAATAGGCCACGAGTTTAACTTCACAGCTACGAAGATAATCGCCCACGCCAGCAGCATGACAAGCCAAGAAATGATTGAAACCTGGGCCTGCGATGAGAACTCGGTCAATCGCTTTATCGATCTGGCGCCGGCATAAAGGGCCCTGCGCAGTCACCTCCAGACTGGCGCCACTGTTGTCTGATTGGCCCCTGCCCTCTATAACTGTTGCTTGTTTTGTGTTGCCGCTTTTATCTCTGACGCTGGACTCCAGTAAGAGTTTGGAAGGTCAGACGAATAAAGCCATGATTTCGGTGAATGAGCAACCTTCTTTCTTCTTTTTCTTCTTCTTCTTCTTCTTCTTCTACTTCTCCTCCTCATTCTTCTTTTTCTTCTTCATCTTCTTCTTCTTTTTTTCCTCACTTATACACACACCTGGAATTCGAACATTCCCCTCTACGGCTGATTCTCTTCATTGTAGTGATCAGCTATTTCCCCATGTAAACCGCCGACCTTCCGCCCCTCCTTTTCTCTCTGTTACTCTTTAATATTTCTTGAACCGCTTATGTTTGAACGGTACTATCGACTTGCCACCTCAAACACTGTCGCCGCATCTTTGGTTTGTATCTTTCTAACCAGCTACGAACATTTATTTATCATCATTTTTGGTTTCTTACAGTAAACTCCTTTTCTTTTCTTTATTCCGCACCTTCCCCCTTCGTTGACTCACTGTTTCACGTTTTCTCACTGTTGTCGCGTTCATCTTCGTTACGTTCCTCCTACCTTCATAAGCTCTCTTCTAATGCTCGATTGTACGATGGACATCTTTCCGTTTTGTCCACTTTTTTATCATCCTATATACCTCTCATTTTTATTAGTTGTACACCGTCTTTAGGCCTAATTTTTCATGAGATGTCTTGTAAATTTCCAGTACAAGTGGACCCCCAACAACCTCCATGTTGTTTATTCTTGGTTGTATCCTCCATCGCTTTGACTCTTTAGAATCTAACCAAAAGGCAATTGCAGCAAATAACCTGTGTAGTATCGGTTTGCTATGAGCGCGTGACAGCATCATGTAAGTTCATAGTGCAGTCGGTGTGCCGGCCCCAGTCCCCCGGATTTAATTGTTATTGATTTATATCCAACCGCTAGATCCCGTTCCACTATCCACTTCGCGTGGACACGCTGGATCTCCTGTAATGAGGCTAATTTGCTTACGCGTTTCCTGGTCCATCCTTTTCAACTCCCTCTCCTTTGTCACCTTTTGGGTCAACCCCTTCTTTGATTTGGCCGAACAACGACTGCAGATCAATCACTAACGCCATCCCATCCCAGTTGACCTTGTTGGCCATCATTTAATCCCTCAGTGACTTCCATTCCGGTCACACTTACGTAATCCAAAGTCTAGTTAAAGTGGTCGTGCTGGGTTCCGGTCAAGTAGGCTTCCTCTTAGCAACTGCGAACTTGGCGGTTTCACTCATAGATATGTTGCGTTCATTATGTGCATGAAGACAGCGCTTTCTTCTTGTGCATGCTGCATTTCCCTCAGAAGACCAGTGGGACTTGGAGGAAGGCAAATCACCGGTAGTGCATTCTTCCAAAAGATGGTAGCACGACTTTTAATTCAAAGGTTCTGGCCGTGGCAAATAGTCGCCCACTCCGACCCCTGACCTATTCTAATTGAACTGAGCTTTGAGCATGTTTCGAATGCCCTCTTATTAGTTACATATATTTCTTTCCCGTTTGTCTTAATTTCGTGAATAATTGCCTTTATTTCTCCACAGAACCAATCCATTTTCGATGTCGCTGACCGTAGCGTCACCATGCTGTTGAGACAACTTCGTGAAGCCCAGCGTCAGGTTAGCACGTGTGTATATCCTTTTAGTATACTGCATGGGGGAACTTTTTGTTTCCATTGACTTTATAATATTTGCGAGTCCACCTAAGTTCCACAACCTCATTGCTCAACTTATTTTTTAGGAAAATAGTGCGTATTACTCGTCATTCAAAACCCTTACGATTTTTAGAGCAGTGAAAGTTGGCTTTAGGTAATGCCTATGGTAAAATTAGGAGAAAGCAGTCTTCTCTTAATGAACAACTCTTATTCTTTTCTCGTATTTCAAACTGGAGTCTCGTCGGATGGTTGACATCCTCGTCCATTGTCTTCGTTCACCCAACTAAACATCGTCGCTGTGTTCCACCTCTGGGACTACCGAGCCTGTCCTTTGTTTCACAATCACCCGTATACCTAAATGGTAAAGCGATTTATCGTTGTCCATGAGACGAATGTTGAACGCATCCATACGTTCCAGTGAAGCGATAACGTGGATGACAGTTTGTTACTGATAAATATGAATGAATTCCAGTGTGCGCTGCAAGACGGATACCCTGTCGTTGCACCCTTTTCTAGCCAGGCACCCCGCCTGATTGGCTCTTCTCCTTGAATCACGCTCTGTTTGAAAGCGCCCGCAGTGTTCAAAGCAAAAACCTTGCATCCTTTCAATTGAACTCGTATCACGCTAGTTCCCACGCCTCATTTTATTTCCCTTCATGAACACAGGCTCAGGAATTGCTGAGCAGCCGACTGGCTGCGATAGAGGGCGGTTATTCGTAATGCGGGAAAGCTACACCGTTGTGCAGGCTGAAAAAGTAATCATGAATAAAGCTAAAGTACACATTGAAGCCCTCGTGCCATGTGAATGGATAGTAGTTGGCCGTTACTGGCAAATGAGTCATGGTTGAACATTCCAGTCTTCCTTCTCTTTTTCGAGAACATGCTTGTGGCCACGTGACCCTCCATGAGGAACCAGCACGTACAGTAGATTTCCTAACTCATTAAACCTCGTGAATATTACAAAGCTAATCCCTGTTACGCAAAAAGGAGCCCACGCCGTGTCCCCAAAAGTCTTAGAGCTGTCCCTCAGTAAGTAATCTGAAGGAATATTATTCTTACCCCGGTCTGGAACACCGTACGGGCTGATTGCCAGTTCACAAATTGCGTTTCCATAATGCGACCCGTTATTCCCTTACCCTTATATATTTTGCGGTTGTCATCCTGCCCAATCTGGTAGACCTCATTTTTATTCAGCATTAAGCTTCTAGACTGCTAGTATTTTCCAGATGCGAACCTGGTTTTCTGTGTTTAGCTTGCTTTTTTATATACATTACTCTCGAGCGCCCTATTTTAGTGGAATCTTCGGCCGTCTGTGACGAACTCGTCAAACGGCATGATTTTTTCTAAGCTGCTTATTTTTTCATTGTTCTCCCGACTAGTGAATTTCTAGGAAGTCCTCTTCATTCTGTCTGTTGCTTATGCTATTGCAGGGGGGTCCACAGCACCCTGAAAACGCGGATCAGTCGACCGTGGAGGCCGCAACTCCGAACAGACGAAGGTTGGTTCTGTTTGCCTTAGATCATTCATCTTCACCTTGTTATTCAGGTGGCTTCTTTTCTCTAGGTTTATTACTGTGGGTATCAAAGGATTTCTTTTGAGGATGTGCAAGGTTCTGTAAATTTACCACAGAGTACATTGTGGCTTGGCAACTGTAAGAATAAGTAAAGCGCACTTTCAAGTTGTACTTACTTCAGGAAATGTTTTAAATTGAAGTTTTTTCCGTCCAAGCAGACAGTTTTAAATTGACGTAATTATCTATGAAACTATTTAAAGAAGCGCTCTTTTGTGTATCTTGTCGGTAGGCTAAGATTAGATTTAAACAGACGTATAAAGTCAACTGACGAAGTGCATACAATTCCAGTGGTCTAGTTTCCAATATTGCAGTCTTCGTAGAGGATAAGCAAGGTACGCAATCCAAAGTGAGCATACAACCGCATAATAATCAACCTAAAATTGATTCCTGTTAATAAGTTTTGTAACTTCATCTGAGTAATATTTTCTGAGGGGGAGAGAGAGAGAGAGAGATACGCTTTATTCTGAAGTATCATTCAAAATTTCCAGCAAAAATATAAATGGCTCCATTCACTAAGATAATACGATAAGTAAACATAATATGCAAGAATCAAAGAGTCAATAATGGACATCTAGCGGGGAGACAGTTCTAGCCTCAGCTTTTTTATTTCAGTCTCTTCACACGTAAGGTAGAAATGGCAAAACGGAGCGCTGGTATGCTGTTGTACGGCAGGCTATATGGCGAAAGCCTCGGCGCATCGGACAGGAAGACTTCACAGCAATCAGCTCAGAGTGGAGGGGGTGGGTTACATCATCAAGGATTCGCCCAGAGAATTGTTTGACTGTCGTAAAGTGCCGTTTTGCTATCAAATCCACTAAAACTGTATAAGAAACACCAGCAGCAGAAGAGAGCATTCGGAGAATACGTTTTAAAATCAAAAAATTCTTTTTAAGCAAGGCTGAAAAAATCACGGGAGAGCAATAAAGGATGAGGGGAAGAACACATGCCTCTATAAATTGCCAGATAAGGGCCTGAGGTGTGTGATAGGAACGTAAACGGCGAATATAATATAGAAATTTACGAATTTTTCTAAAAAGAGTATCGATATGTTGGGAGAATGAAAGATGCGATGTCAGAGTAACGCCAAGGTACCGAAAAGAGGATACGTCGTTGGGAAGGACGGCTGAGAATTGAGAACTACGGGATGGTCGCAGGTGAAAAACACATTGGACAGAATTCTCATGGTTCAGTTGAAGGCCATTATTTGATGACCAGGCTGAAACATGGTCGAGGCCATCCTTCAGACACTGGAGATGTCTGATTTTTAAGAGGATGACCAACAACCATGTCGTCGGCATACTTGATGTACAGGCAGTCGTTTGGTGATCTCAAATCATCAGTGTGAAGGGAGAAGACGTGAGGGGATAAGATGGCACCTTGAAGAACACCGCAGTTGTTTGGAAGGACATTAGACTTCCGCTTGCCGGATTGTACGAATTGAGTGCGGGAAGTAAAATAATCTTCGAGCCAAGAAACAACCGAGCCGGGAGAGCCAGACGCGGATGTTTTATTAAGGAGGAGATGGTGCGGGATGGTGTTGAAGGCAGAGGAGTAGTTAAGAAATGCGCGTGCGTACGCACGGCAGCCCTTATCTAAATCTTGTAGATCCGAATTTACTACAAGGGCAACGGCATCTAGGGTACTACGCCGGGCCTTATAGGCAAATTTTAATGGGTCGGAGAAATTGGAGGAAAAAGGCTTAATTGTATCGAGAGCGACCCGTTCAGCAATTTTCAGTAAAGCGGAAGAGCAGGCGATTGGACGGAAAGATTTAGAACCAAAATTAGCGGAATTTTTAGGGATAGGAGTGATTCTTACTGAACGCCGAATATCAGGAATCTTTGACTCCATGAAGGACATGTTTATAAGGTGTGTCAAAATCGGGGCAATCTGAGAGCAGCAGTATTTTAAAAATAATGGTGAGACTTCATCCGGCCCAGCAGCAGTTGAACCACGGACATTTTTCAGATGTTTCTCCACTGTTGCCACTGACACGGGAGAAAAAACGCTTGGTAGTAACGAAAGGTTATTTTGGGGGGGATTGGAGTCAGTAGAAGTATGGATAAAATGTTCATTTAGATCGTCTAAATCAGCATCAACATGTGCCAGTTTACCACATTGGCCAGTGAGACGCTTACGATTCCTCCAGAGTTCAGCAGAGGAAAGCCGAAAAGAAGGTTTGGACGGAGAGGCAAAAAGCTGACTAACAAACAAATCATTTAGTCTGCAAATCTCACTTTTTATTAAGACGTTAACCTCCTTTAGACAGCCATGGAGGCCTAGCTTGTAGAGAAGTTCTTTTTTACGTCTTAAAGATTTTAGATAAGGGGAAGAAATTCTGTCAAGTCGAACCAAAACTGTATCAAGAGGACAATAAATATTAAAAATGTCTTTTAAAAATGTTGTAAGGAAGCTGGAACACGACTCAACATTGGATTGACTGAGGAAGACGGGGATAGTGTACGATATACAAGTCTGGAGAAGAAAAATGTTTTCCGGGGATGTGTCGCGATCCTTAACTTTCCTTGCGGGTTTGAGTAGCAGCGCACGCGTAGAAGCGGAGTAAATTTTTGGAAGGCCTAATAATACAGAGTGATCGGAACCAGACAATGGAGCTCTGTTCTTAACAAGGAAGAACTTGGATTGGTTAGTCAAAACGTGATCAAGAGGGGCATCAGTGCGAGTATTAAAGGAAACAAGGTCATCAAAGCCTAATAACGTAAACGGACGTAAATTCACACGATTAAAATCACCACATAAGACAATAAGATGCTCGCAGGACAATTAAGCAAGTTTTTCTGAAAGAACGTCAAAAAAACGGTTAAGCGTACGTTCACAGGTAGAGGGGGGAATATAGATACTAACAAATATAATGCCCTTAAATGTATATAAAAATCGGGGCTTACAGATGACAGCGATAACGTCTATCAAATCCTCAGAGTAGGAAAATAAGGACTTACAGTTAATACACCAATCCTTATTGACCAAAATAGCCACCCCACCGCCTCTACTTGAGGATGAAGATTTTCGATCTGCTCGAAAGCAACAGAAAGACGGGGGCTACTTAGCTGTGCGTCAATGTCACTGTTTAACCATGCTCCTGGAAGACAAATCACTTGAGTCTTTCATCTGTGTTCTTTTTTCAACAAAACTTACTCCATATCATGAGTTTTGTTGAAGATCGAACGACAATTTGTTGAAAGAAAGCCTGGAATTGACAGTTTGTCGTTCGGTTGACGCTTCAAGGCGAGTTGCCAACCGCAGCGGGGTTTTTTCCGCTGCGCAGGTTTTTGTTGACAAAAGCGTGAGGACGTGAGCACGGGGGAATCACACATCCGACATATTGGCCGAAAAGTGCAACAGCTGGCTTCATGGAAATTATTAGGTAAATTTTTCAGTTTACGTGCATTCAAAAAGGTGCTAGCGTAGTGTAGAGATGACCTTATAAACATAGTTCAGACAAACAAATAAACGTAAAAAGACAGAATATCAAAGAAAAATAGGTAGAGGAGTATACAGTTACAGAAAATTTCCTCTTGAATGGAGAGCAAACAAAAATGGCGGCTCAAATTCAAAAGCCCGCCTTAGTGAATGACTGACATCATTCTGCTGTATTTAGAATGAGCTTTGTGGCTGGATGATATTTTAAAGGGCAGATTGAAGTAGCCATAAATGCTTGTTACTGCAATTGTTTTTAAGCTGTGGAAAAACTTCAACAAATAGCAATGTTTAGTCTGCATGATTGGTTAATCATTCAATCCGGTTCACTAACTGCTGCTACTCACCTTTGGTGAGCCCTACATCACTGTTTGGTTCGCATTGATGGAGGGGTGGTATTTTATAGTTTCTGTACCTGAAGATGTACTTCTCCATCAGCTCTGTATCATTACCCTTAGGGTTCCAAGATTTGTCTAATGGAGGATGAGGTGATTTTACTGAATAATTTGTCCAGTTCAGGCCATGTGAAACGCTGCAAGGCCAAATTTGTTTAAAGTTCTGAAGACTTCCTAACTACCTCATCTTCTATTCCCCAGCCCACCTTATTTAGGTGGCATGTCTGAAAATGGGCGCAGTTTTGGCTGCCGACAAAGATAAATAACCGTCTACTTATAGTGGACGCGACCTAACTTTTATTATCCACATGCGCCAGACTTCAAATACAGGGAACCCAGATTGTACACAAGGGACTGTCATTAAAGCCACCTCAGTAAGGAATCAGTTCAGAGGAGGCGCGAGTTATCCCGTTACTTGGCCGCTTTCCAAGTCTTGACCATTAGACCACCTTTAAGGACTCGCACAAGCTCAGCGCAGCCCAGTAAAAGCATTCCGTGTAACAATGTTGCCGTTTTTTTCGTCCAACGCAGCATCGGCGCAGTTTATTGCATCACGGGCAACATTTAGCATGTCGTAAGATCGCTTTAGCTGCTGGCCTTTATATAGGTACCTGATTTGCCATGTGAGCTAGGAGTTAGTACCACTGCATGGCTCCTGACTGAAGAGCCATTCCACCCCACCACTAACACTTGCTGAAGGCTGTTTACTGTTCATTCTCTGTGAACTTGCCAAGTAGTTCAATAGTTTGAGGAGCATGATTTGAGGGCATGGTGGTAAGTTGCACCTTATCTGCCTCACCCTGTACGCAGACTCACTACAGCATCTTGCACATACTACGAGCCAATGTGTTTTGGTTTTGATCTCACACCGCAAAAACCCAACTAATGTACCAGGAATCCTGTACGTTGACTAAAAAACCGCCCCATCTTTCTGGGATTCTTGTAATCGCAACGCACCGTTAACTGACATGATCGTGTCACGAACGAAGACGTACATTGCATCGTCTTTCATAGACAATTATGTACCTGGTTGCTCCATCATATTGGTAGTTTATACACTCGAGGCATCACTGGTGATTGGCTTGTGCACGCACGAGTCAGAGTCCATATCTCATCGAACTCTGCTTTTCCGCACCGACAGTCTCAACGAAAGTAGCTGATTTGGCAATACAATAGGAAATTTAGGTAAGGATTACTTATAAGGCCCCTTAAGCAGAACGAGAAAATATTAATGACCTTAAATTTAACCCTTATTTCCCCTAAATGTGGCGCAAAACCACCTGTATTCCTGCTCTAATGACTTTTAAGAGGGCGATATAAATCATCCTTACCGACATTTATAGCATTTTGTTCGTTCACAAGCGTGAATTAAAGGAAAGTGGTTCAATGGGTATGTGTCATGGGCCTGATTCGCTTGATATTTTCACGTCAATCCTCAAATTCCTTATGAGGGAAGACAACATAGAGGCACAGATAGTACCTAATTTGTGTAATTATCACTTTTCCAGCTGCGTTTGTCGGGCTGTTCGCAGGGATTTCATTATCAGTTTTAGTTTTGGACGCCATGATTCCCCACATTCATGCTCCTTTATCCTGACCTTATGTGTTAATCTGCGCATTCGCCCTGTCATATCAAAGTCGGTCGAGTACAGTTCGGATTCCAGCGAAAATTAACTATGTTGGGCTGGTCTTTATGAACAATGCCGATTGACCGATGTATTTGTCAACACTAGTAGGTGAGCAACAGTCGATTGGCTGATGAGAGTTGAATTTCTTAATTTGAGTTCTAAAGAAAAGTATTCAGTTAACCAACTAATGATTAAACTATAGGTGCGGAGAGTGAAAAACCACTATTACGAGCACCTCATCCCTTATGCAGATTTTTTTTAAACAGGAGTGGAATAGAAGGGTCGCCTCAACTTATGTGCTGTAAATACATACGCAATTAGGTAACGGCATAAAATATAACTGCCAAGCACAATGACGAACGGAACTACGGCCTGTTGTGCCAAACTTTCCGGCATCTTTAGAATAGGAGGGATTCACACAAACCAGTCAGCAGTTGCTCATTAGAGCGCTATAAAAGTCATACAATTCACATAGTCAGGAAGTCCTTTTCCCTAGATAGACTTGACCAACAAATTTCTCAAGTTGCACCCAGTCCTCTACCTACTTAGCTATTGCTTTTACATCTACCACTTATATTAAATAGTTGCCGATCCGTTTTTTATAGTACTTGATGCTTGCCAACCCTATAGCCTTGCCTTATTGTTTTCGCATATCTCTAAGTACCGAAAAGAAAAATTGACTGGCACGTCGAAGTTTTCATTAGCTTCAGACAAATCAGTGGGTAGGCTCTCGGATGTAAATCGGGTAATCGGTTGTTTTAGCAAGTTTTTGGTTCGAATTGTCATAGTCATCGCACAAAACCTTTTTGACTCCGGTTACTGCTCAGTTCACCTACTGCCTGCAGTCTGATC
This sequence comes from Schistocephalus solidus, assembly GCA_017591395.1. Classification (NCBI taxonomy): domain Eukaryota; kingdom Metazoa; phylum Platyhelminthes; class Cestoda; order Diphyllobothriidea; family Diphyllobothriidae; genus Schistocephalus; species Schistocephalus solidus. The sequence continues at coordinate 48,269 of WEDG01005740.1, read as the reverse complement.
TCGCTTCCGATTTCCTATTTTTGTCTATCTCTCCAAAAGCGTTATTTTTTAGCAAGAAAACGTCTGAGCTACAATTTTTGTGTATAATGCTCCACATCATGTTGTTTAATGCTTTGCGATTGATTTTCTTTTCTTCATTTTCTTTCGACTTGAACTTTTTACTCATTACTCAATCTTTTTATAGTTTTCGCGTTTAACCTGAACAAATTTAATGCAGTCTGTCAGATACCGCAAAATCTCGTCCTTTCACTTGTACTGCCTATTTGGGATATGTTACAGCCCTCGTTCTAACAAAATCCTGGTTCTCAAAATAAGGATGCTTTTTTTCATCATAGTATTAAGACGTGCACACATACTTAAAATGTATCTTCCTAGGTGCTACTTATGATGCAACCACCTTTCCTATCTCTATGAATTTTAGCGAACTTTATAACATTGAGGACGCTTTAGGTGATTGTGAAACCACGAGTCTTCAAATCCCTACGCTTATGTATTCATCATGGCAAAAGGGTTGCGTGCTTAGTCAACAGGGTAGCGTCTAATGTTCTAACATAACACATGAAATCTTTTCATGCCTACTGAGTAATTTTGCTGGCATTATCTGCCCAAGTGTCGATGATTGCATTTTTTATCTCTGTCATTTGATACAATTTTCGGGATGGACGGTTAAGAAGATCGGTGTTGTGTTTAGTCACCTGTTTAAACCTTCTAAGTACAGGTCTGGGCTGAAGCGTTTGACAAATCATATATATGGTTTCGCTGGACTGAAACCAAGTGGTTGTGCTTGTTTGTGCGTTGCCACCCAACAACTTTCTTTTGCCTTGATTTTGTGTTCTTGTTGATTATGATTTCATGTTATGGCCTTTCCGATAACAGAGGTTGCTTGAAATTTTGACTTAGTTGTTCCCAATAGTCTCATTATCAAAGAATAATTTCAGCTTCACGGCAACTACTTTTTTAGCCCGCACAAAACTTCACGGGCAATGTTGAGGGCTTGATCAATTTTCAGTGTAAACCGCAATTTTCCTTCTTTCAGCTCAGGTGCTATTTTTTCCGTGAGGCATTTGAACCTATGTTACGTCTCCTACTAGGTTGTTCGCTTGAAGTCGAAACCTTTCCAGTCAGCAGGCACGTGTGCGTCGGGGATTTTAGTATCGTGTGCCCCATCCTCCACGTGTTCGCTGTTTTTCCCCTGCCGAACGTGTAAGGCAAGCTTCTCAACTCTCCGCTGGCCCGTGCGACTGTCGGTGGTGGCGACGTTTGTTTTGCATAATAAAACCGCCGAGAGTTTCCAATACCTCTGGTTTTTTTGAGAAAATGTCAGTAAATTATTCAACATATTATTAGCACCCAATTTGAAGAGTTTCTCATTGACCAGATGTTAGCAAAAAATCACTAACCATGTGGAATATTTTGTTTGTCTTATGCAGTTGGTTTCGGTTATAAGGGATTTACTTTAGCTTGTTGAAAAGAATGATTAGAAAAAAAGCACAAACGAACATGATTTTAGAAGTGGAAACGCCCGAATTGCTGTACAAACTTCATATTTCTCTCACGTGACTGCAGTCCTGCAGGTTTTCAGTTATACGGTTCATGTTGTCTTTTAATGGATGGTTCTAAAATTAATCATCCCTGTGTCGTCCGATTATCGATGAACGAGTTTTCGTGAACTTCGAACTTCGTACATCCATGTTTGACGTTGCTACCTTTCAGTTGTACTTTATCTTGATCCCTTTTCTTTCCCTTTCGGTCTGTTGAGTGAGAACACACCTTTCGAAAGGTCTTCATTTCCCCACATAACTCGCCTGTCGGACGCCGGCCATGTTTGGCCGCGTACGGACATGCGCTTCTTGTTCCATTCGTATTTGATTGAGAAAGTTCCCCCTCCTCCCACAGTTGGCATTTTTTGTTAGATTCATTTTTACACAATAAGTATTTTTACTGGCGTATAAAATTTAGGTGAAACTGAATTCATGAGTACGAATTTACCCCTCTGCAGTAGGCAGTAAGTTTGAATTGACATTAACTCGGAATGATGTGCTTGTACGGCTACAAGATTTCAAATCCAAAGTCTTCTTATTTATAACTGATTTTTTTAAAAAAAATAATGACGTCTTCGTTTTGTTCACTCAGTGGGTGGCAGTTGTACATTGCTGTTAATCGAATAGCACCATCGGCGTACTTCGTCTTGAATAGTATAAAACCATCGTAAAATCTCTTAATTACTTATGTTTAAGATTCCTGAAAATGGCCCTAGATGTCCGCTTTAGCTTTCACAAGTGAAGCCAATTGCGTGGAACCCCACTGTTTTGCAAGATAAATGATAAAAAACCGCGCAATTTTCAGTGCTATCTTCTATGGATTGCGCGCGGCAATCCACAATTTATGACCCGCCATCTCTAAATATCCTGTCAGCTAGTGAAACGTGCCCAACCAGGTTTTCTGTGCTGACCGGATATGGCTTTGATCATACCTTATCTAGACAGGCGTCACTTTCCACGGTTTGTCTTCAAAATTTCAGTATATACGGGTCATCATCAGCCGCCCGGATTATTTATTCGTCGTAAGCTTGGGATCTTTGGAATCTAACTGTAAAGGAGCACTGGTGACATAGCCTATCGTTTGACGGTTCACAGTGGGTATATTACACCTCTGCGGTATTTCCTAGAGCAGTTGGTGTGCTGGCCCCAGCCGTCTGTCGCATTTGTCAGCCGTAAGTGTCTGCTTATTTCGCAGCTGACCTTAACTGACTTATGTTCTATTATCTACCTCGCGTAGTCGCAAAAGGTACATAGCAGGTAAGTTAATGAATATGTCGTGTAAAGCGGATAAGCAGGAAAAAAATACCTCGCGTGAAATCTCTACTGGCATACGAGGTTTCTGTGAGAAGCCTCTCCCCGTAAGCATGCAAGGTTATCTGTGTTTGAAAAGGTGATCAAATCCGGTAGTGCTTTTTGTCCCCACTGTTGAAATCAATTTAGTGTTGGTTTTTATAAATTTAGTTGAATTTGGGCAGTAAATGTCTTTTTTGACATCTTTTGCCTTAAAAGCGCACCGCGCAGCCATCTCATCGCTTTTGAGGTATTGTTTGATGTATGCGATATACGTCTGACTTCGCGCAATACTGTTTGGAATATACATATATAATTTTCCATTAAGGCTTTGCATAAGTGTCAGTAAAGCACTGGTTAACAGGAAACAGAAACCTAAATTACTCGACGGACAGTAATGTGATGACTTTTTACTGGTACTATTTTCATCGACCTGTGCACAACGCAAAGATATTCCTCCTTAGTTTGGATTTTCAATGATTTTGAAGGCATGTTTAACTGCAACTTTGTTTCCAAAATATGCACTTTACTTTCATTTTGTATGCTCATATTATAGCCAGTTTCGTCCTAATGAGATTTTATGCCAGGATGATTTTGGTTGTAACAAAGTTTTTATTCTTACCTTTTTCAAACATTCGCATGATTATTCGCATACTTGGTTATATGCAGGTTTAGTAATACTATTGCAATATGTGATTATCACCCGAATGCCTCTTCATGGAGATATTTAGAGTGAACATACTGACCGGCTTTAGAGGCGACGAAGGGTATACAAGTTAGACACCTTGGCAATAAGTGAATGGACACATGAAGTTGCACACGATTTTAAAATTGAAATAATCGATTCCAGGAATAATATATTTTGACAATGTGTACCGTTCTAAAAGATGACTATGAAACCCAACTGTTTACCCTCTTCTCGAAAAATATGACTGTAGAATCCAGCACCACGAAGGGGGAACAATTCGGGTTACTTTGTGGGCTTTCTTGTCGGAGCTTACTTTACGCAGGCGACCTGCAACACTTACAACCCAAATCCACAACGATACCATATCTGAATTGACTTAAGATTATATTACCTTCCACTTGAAACCGCACCTTACGCAAGTATTTGTTGTCTTGGAAAAAAATAGTTGAAGTTTTCTGTTAATGGTTCGTAGACTTCGAGGCATATTTCTGGTGCACTGTAATATTCACAGGTTTATCAATCCTTATCACAAAGCGATCTGCTTTCCAAAATTGCATTCGTTAATTGAGTGTCACCGTCTTACCTAAGCTTGATGTTTTGCAACTTTCCTCCTTCAATTTATTCCCAGATTCATACTTGAATTATTGCAACTTTTTAATCATTTAGGAGTCAAAATGATAAATTAACTTGGTGAATAAGCGCACACTGTCCTCAAAGTAATACGATGAACCCAAATATAGATTGGCACTGGGATCCATATTTATCTGAAGCCATGCTTATTGCTCCAACCCCGCCCCCGTTTTTATCCATACAGGCCTGGTGAACCTTCAGAGGATGCCGATGTTCAAGAGCCCAAGAAACTGCATAAGGACATCAGTCCTGAGCGGCGGCGGCCGGCGGAAGAAAAGGAGATTACGGTAGTGCCGACCGAATCTAAAAAGGATATGGATCAGGCGGATCAAAAAGCGAAAGAAAGCGAAGAAAGGAAACTCGTGGCGGAATTATTAGCCTCCTCCGAAACCAGCATCCCCATGAAAGGGCAGGAATCTGATGGTAAACGTGTTTTAGGGGGAACGATGAGGAAAGGTGACGGGACTGAAGAAAAACCCTCCCAGACCGAAACTTCCACGGCTCCCTCACCTGATAGCACCTCTGTCAACGCGTCGAATCTGAGCGTCATCATCATTGACTCTGACATCGATTCCTCTTCTTCCGCTTCCTCTCCCACAGGCAGTGGGCAACAACCGGGTAAACATTTGTGAGAATTTTATTGTGATTGTAATTGTTGAGTAGGAAACTTCTGCTCTAGACATCACTGGCAAATTCATCCCGAGTGAGCTCAACACCTGGGGCTGGGTATGACTGGCTGATGGCTTTGGGTCAGAAATGGCCATTCCAGTCTTACTTGTCTTTGTCGGCCTTATTACTCCGAGCTCAACGTATTTGTCTTCTCGTCTGAAAATCGCGTCGAACCGTGGCTTACCAGGCAGCGTTTTTGCAGGAAGCTGTGGTGGTTGGATAGATTGTTGGTTTTTTTGATTTCGAAAGCGCACACCTGTTTCCACCACTCCGACACACCAATATAAAATCCCAGGATTGCTGAGTTATGAGCAGTATTCGTCCGATCCGTATATCACTGAAGCTTGTGACCACTGCTCTAGGTTGCAAATTCGCCCGATCTGTGCTTAATCGCGCAAAGCCGCGATTTCTTATTTCTCAGATCCAAAAGCCTGTTAGACCTTGTTAGATGGTTATGCACTATCCACTACTCGTAATTTTCCGGGCAATCCGCAACTAGGTTAACAAGGTGGGTACCTATTTTGTGGTTATCTTGAGCGTGCCCAAGCAGCACCGTTTCGTGTTTTACCCGTACAAACTCGTACCCCTCGGCGCGCATTCACCTTGAAACAATTCTAGCCCCAAAATTTGCCCTCAACATGACATACTCATGCTTAAAAACGTACAAACGATTGCTCCTATATCCTTGACAAAATAAATTATCACTTTTGATTTTGGCCGGCGTGCGAGGTAGAGTTGCGCACTGTCCTCGCTGATAAGACTGAACTTTCTTACGAGAAGTAAAAATCTAAATTTTACGCAGAGAATAAAGCCCTTGTGTTTAGTGGTCTGATTATATAGCAGTTTATTTCCATAGTCTGAATCCTCAAAGGAATATTAGTCATTTATTTAGTTTTTACAGTTTTGATATTGGCTCCCACATCGCCATCAACCATTTCGTAAATGCGGAAGTCTGACTACCGTCCAAAAAGTCTAATGAAAGATTCTGTTATTGACTGTTATTGCATGTGCTTCCATATTTGGAGTATGTTAGCTTCTCTACCTAGGGCAAAGTTTACTTCATAAATTGACGATGCAAGTCCCGGCTGCGCGTCAAACGCACGGAGAACACTCAAAGCAGTTTGAATTTGGTTTTCCTCTGCAAAGCATTGTATGCTGTGCAGCTGTTTGTGCCAGCGCAGTTCGGTAAGTTGCGTCATCCGCTGTGAAATCACCATCCCGTTACATCGGTCTAGTTGAGTTGCGCATCACACTAGTACTGACTCCGCCAATTTACCAATATCATGTATCTGTTGCAGATACTTCGGAAGAAGTCGATCTCGAAGAAGTGAGTTTACTTCGATGCAGTTTCAGACTTGTATTCAATCACTAAAGGGTATGGAAAAGGTAATTTAAACTTGATCGCCTGACTAACTGGTTCGTCCGGAGGTAGTGGTGAACAGCTTCATAAATTGACCGTAGAACAAATCGACAACCGTTGCTGACTTCGTTGATTTACCGATATCGTGGGTCGTGATACGGTACTCGATCGGGTTTTCTGAGTATTCGGTAGCGTTTCTGGGGTAGACTTATTCGTGCAGAAATTCGCGGCTCCTTTTTGGCCTGCTCTCACTGTTCACCTGTCATCTCTGTATGCATTTGTTCTGCGCATGAATTTGTTTTACCATAATCCCTGCAATAGTGCTCGCTGAGAGTTCAAGGACGTGCTTACGCTGCGCGGTTGATGATTTACGGTTTCCCTGTTTTTTTTGCGGTGTCTGGTAATGAACTGGTAAAACAGTCTAGCAGTCACGTTGCAAGCGTTTTTTTAAATTTTTGTTCGAATGACTTGATTTCAAATTAAGTTTATTTAAATACTCTTTTCTGAACTTGTATGCAGTGGATTACAGTTAGTAGGGTCATCATTTAGCCGTAACAACTGTTTATACGTATGTACGCTCCGCATTTACTTCGCTTGAATGGGGGGGGGGCAGCGTTCTGCTAAATTAAACTGTTTAAAGTTCCCAAGTCAGAAGTCATGATAGCAAGAACGAAGACCGATTACAAGTGTAACTAAGTGTTGTAGTCTGCCCAACCCGTGCGTCACTCAAGGCCAAACCAACCGGTCAGTCAGGGCAGCTTGTGAGTGTCCGAAACTCTTTGTAGACATGCAGGCTCTATTGCTGACAAATCTGGAGTGGGTTTTGCGACGACAGGTGTTCGGAAGCAGTGAGTAACGAGGAAAGTAGTATAAAAGTGATGCGTTTTTCTGTAAAAAAGCACTGCTTGTTATTTATACCACACATACTGTTTTTTTCGTCTCATTCCTTACGGCTAACGCTTCAAGGTATAGTCGATAATTTTATGTAAAACAGTTGCCTATTTTTTGTTCAATTACTGCGTACGTGTACACTGTATGAAGACTGTTTTTTTATTTAGCAAACGTGCTTCAGGGATAGCTAAATCTGAACGATTCGTCATTGGTGTCCGGTTTCATTTTGATGTTTAACGCCTAAGCAACTAATGACACGAGAGTCGCCTTTTAGCTAATGCACATAATCATGATGTCCGAAGATTTCTTTTACAAAGCTATTTGAATGTGAGTCTCTGAATTAAATATTCGCACCCAGCATCCTTTGGGATTCACTGTTGTTGTAAAAGGATTTTCGGGCACTATGCATTGTTCCAAAACGCACGGGGACATGAGCAGATCTGAAGTACGGAGAATGACAAAACGGTAGAAAATGAAGTGACTGGCCTGCATTTCAATCGTTCAGTAAATAAATTAGGGCCCTTTTCTATGCGGTAAATAAACGAATTCAGCCCTTTGAGTAAACCATGTGTTTATGTCGGTTTTTGTAAATTGTAGTCTACCTAGCGAACTGGCTAGGGTCACTCGATTATGTTTTCTCTTAACTAGCTCTTGATGTAGTTCTGTGAAATTAGTACGTAAATTTGCATTTCATTAATATTCATTCCAGTACAAATCACTGACTACCAAACTGAAGTCTAAAAAACCTTTAAAGTACAGATAATTTCATTAAGAAGGCATTTTCATGCGTTTTTAACGTTTCGTACTTGACTTGACACGAAACAGTGATCATTATATTAGCATATTACTTAGGCCAAAATGTTGACTTGAATGTACCGATTGACTGAAGTCCCCAGCATTTTCACAGAAAATAATTAGACCGAAAACAGCATATACTGGTGGAGGCTGAAACTGTTTCCAGTTTGCCCGCATTTTCATTCAACTACCTATGCCCTCTAGAAATACCTGCAGATTTTATTTGTAAACATCTGTTATCTCTCGATCGAATATTTTACCTGACCTAGACGAACCGCGCAAACTGTCTGCTCACGTGGCTTCCGTCAAGCGAGAACACGTTTCCCTCTCTAATGCCGACACGTTGCTGGGGTCTTCTGAAGCCTCCTCCGAAACCCCTAGTGTTCTTGTTGTGTCTTCCGCTGCGCCGAGCCAGGTTACTACGCAGAAAGAGGATCCTAAAACGTTAACCATCTTTGAACCATCTGAATCCAACGCCAGACCGACCAATCCCGTATCAACAGAGCTATCGAAGCCAACGGATACGTCACTTGTCGAGGTATTTGTTTTTGCTCCCCTTTCACGCCTTTGCGGTTTCTTTTGAAATGATTAGTATCTTCGTCGAAAACGGAAGAGAAGCTGCGACTACCTACCATTTTAATACTTGTGAGTGCAACTGAAAACTGCGCATAATCCGCTACTGCAAACTTTCGTAGATTGTATTATACCTACTTAAATGACTGCAAAGCGAACCAAGTAACTAGTTTGTCCCGGGGTATAATCAATTATCTCTCTTCTCTGGTTGCCGGACATATTTTCCTCAGAGTTCTTGGGAAAATGTGTGTGCGAGTGAGTCCCCAGCAGGCGCTTGGATTGTTTGTTTGAGGTTATCTACTCTAGCGGGTTGGCTCGAGAGCGAAACCACAAGGTGGCGTTTGCAAGCAAACTTATTTACTGACGGTAAATGGTCGCCATATCAAGCTGCCGTCTTTCGGTTTTTCACCTTTTTCATAGGGTTTTCAGCCTGCCAGTCTTCAGCCCTCTGCACCCTGGTAGCAAAATCGCTACTGGTTCGCGACTGCTTATTCGTCAGACTTACAGCTAACCTTCACTGAAGGCCGTTCCACTATGCGCTACCTATGGACGCACCTGTTAGCCAACAACTAAGCTAACCGGCAACCCATCATCCTCGTCTGATTTGTCAACTTTTCCGCCGCGTTCGATTCCATCCATCGTGAGTCCCTGTGGTGGGTAATGGCACTAGATGGTGTACCGCCGAAAATCATCCCCATGATCAAGGCCTATTACCGCTCTACCACTGCGCGAGTTTTTTTCAGTAACTGTCTCTCCCAGCCGTTCAGAATTCGGTCTGGCGCTCAAAAAGGTCGTATCCTGTCGTTCATTATGTTCAACTACTCTCTTGACTGGATTCTCGCGAAGGCCCTACACGAATATTACGGTGTCCGCCTCATGAGCTCAGTGTTACTGCTATGGAGCCAGTACCGTTACCCACTTCGAGGCATCGAAAGGGCGTCAACTCAAAACCTGACTCGACACAGTTTGTCAAGACAAAATTTGTTCTTTAACTTTCGGTATTCGGTCTCAGTCGTTGGCAAAGAAGTTAGGTTGAACTGTCTAGCGCTGCTGTCGCGGATCGTCATCCTTGACGAGGTACGGGTTCCGGACATAATAGAGAACGGCTAGGTCAGGCTTAATCGCTGCCGCGACAAGTAGAAGTTATCTGATTGTATCCTGCTGATCCTACCGGTTGTTGTATCGTCTTGTCATATATATATATATATATATATATATATATATATATAATTTCTGGCTTATTACCCGTCATCAGCCTGTCATACCCAATCCCAAGTGTGCAACACGTGGGATTCGAACCCGCGACCTTTGGTAATTGAGTCAAACGCTCTACCATTGAGCCACGGGCTCGTTGCTTTGTCGGTTGCGATCGGGAATATGATGATAGTGTGTGGCTCACCGATCTGCTTAAGGAACATTTCTGTTCCGTTTTGCCCTGGGAACTCAGACTGGAGCCCTCACAGGCAGTCGCATAGCAACGTGTAGCATATGATGAAGTGGAACCGACATGTATATATATGAGAAAGAAAGGCGATCCAAGGGACTATAAGTGTATTGTCCTGACGTTTCAAAAGCATACAAGTTTCCATCGTTGGAGGTGAGTATCGTACTGCGTCTCACCGTATATATATATGGGGCGAGAGCCATTTTTTAACAAAGTGTTGATTGCATGGATTTAACTTAACAGTGTACACTGTAGGGAGGACGGATGGAGGAGTTCTAAATTGGTTTTGCGTTCATCGCCCGCATACCCAGAGGAAGCATCTCTGTAGTCACTGGGGGAAGGTAGGGGGAGGAGTGTAATTGCTGTTAGTTTGGCATGTCTCTCGTCGAGGGGCGGCGTTTGACCGTTGGCAGCCCTCGCCCGCGTCCGCATTGACCTTAATTGACGCCCTGGGTTGCTAGTCCTGTTTGTGTACTTCTGACTGCATGTCTCCTCGTCTGTCGGGGTCGTGACTGATGCTGCAGTATTGATGCCTGCGCCTTCGTCGGCCCCGGATTTTGGCGTGGTTACGTGCATGTTCGTCCTAGGTTCTCTTGTGGTTGGATTTACGTTTTGGCCTAATTTCGTGTTTGCTCTTACGTTCGATGAGCTGCACCCGGAGGGCTTAATAGGCTGCCGGAAGGGCGACACCGGTTGATTGACGTAGTCTCTGTGTGCCAGGCTTCGATTGTTATCCTGGTTATGCGGTCATTTCCTCGACCCAGGATTTCGGCGTTCTGGAAGGTGAACATGTGCCCATAGTTTGAACAGTGTTCCGCCACCAGTGACAAGGGGACCATTCTCCTCACTGCCCGCACGTGTTCATTAAAACGGATCTGCAACCGCTTCCCTGTCTCTCCGACGTACACAGGAGTCAAATTGGATCCGGTAGACGACGTTTGGCGTCTCACCTCGTGGAAGGGGGGATTTCGGTCTCGTGACTAGATTCCGAATGGTAGATTTCGGTCGATGGGCGATTCTGATCCCCAGCGGTCTGAGGAAGCTGGAAACTGCCTCAGAGACACCGTCAATATATGGCAGCGCATGCCAGACCTATAGCTGTTCTGTCACCGGATTTTGTCTTGGTTTGGCCTGCCTGCTGCGCTCGATGAAGTTACTAGGTTATCCGTTGGCCATAAAAAGGCGCTGAAGCTAGCGGAGTTCTGTCCTTTTGTCGTCCGACTCGCTGCAATGTGTTTCTGTCCTTCTGTAGGGAGTTCGCACACAACTGCCTTTGTGGCACAACGGGTGCTTACTGTGGTACCTTAAGATTTGGCGCCTTCCTATACACCGTCATTTTCATGTTCCCCTTGGATTTTCCATGGACAAGAACGTTCAGGAACGGCAGCTGATTAATACTTTCGGCCTTCATTGTGAGTTGGATGTCCAGGAAGACGGAATTCAGGACGCTGTGGAATTCTTCTATCATTTCTCGTTTGATGCTGACAAAGACATCCTCGACGTATCGAGTCCAAAATGTTTGCCTGTAGTTTGCGAAAACCAGTCTCAAGCTGAGTAGTTAAATAGTGAAAGTTATATGCCGTGCAGGTCATCACTGCTATGGTAGTAGCGACCCTTCTAAATTATGATAGATGAACTATTGGTACGTGAAAGTTCGACCGTCGTATCCGATGAGATCTACCGTGTGCCCCACAGCATAGTGGCGCAAATACGTTGATTTGCGCGGGAATGAATTTTAAGTCATGGCAGACTGACGCTGCATCTGCCGCACTATCGCTTTCCCTCACGCACCTCTGCGCGATGTCAACACAGGGTCCAGAAGACCGGAAGCTGGGTCATGCGTAGACGGCTGGCGTTGCGTGTCCTTTCCCCTACGCGTACCACCTCTCCCCCATGTGCTGCATCCAGAATAACGCCTGCCGTGCCCTGATCTAGCCCCTTTTTGGTCCAGCGCACCTACTACGCGGCCTGTTTATGGACCTGTGCCCAACTAGGCGCACTCGAACCAGTTTTGAAATCTATTGGAACCGTTTTTGTGCATTGATTAACGGGAATTGAGTATACTCACACGTAGAGTGAAACAGGCCTGGTTTCCATTGATCAAATCGTAATGTTTCGGCTGTGTTGGTCTCAAAACTCGTATCACAGGAAGGCCTCGGTGTGCTCTTCATTCTTCTTCAACCTTTACGTGCCTCTCATTTTCTTAACGGAATTTACGCCACATTTCCGAGGCAGCACCGGCAAGGTGTTTTGCTTTTCATCCTTCATCTTTGATGACCCTTTCCTTTTCGCGGTATTTACACGGGTTTCTTTTTTAATGAAGTTTTCTTGCCACGTGAATGAAATTGAGGGTCGTGAGCCTCATATGGAAACTGCTCTGCGTGTTACAGTTAGTCTCTCTTCGTGGCAGCTATCCGTTCGTCTTTCCTGTAAATGTGTGGTTGTGTCCAGATTTATGGCGTGGTAAGGCTTTTTGTGTAATGCTGACGCTGACGCATTTGTCAAAAACACTTTTAGTCTGCCCTTTGCTACATTCCTATGCCCGTGTTGGTCCCAGTTAAAATATGGCTACCTATTTTACCCGGGAATGATTGATAACGGTCGCTAATTCATTTCGTATCTTTTTCTTAGGCTGAATTTTCCTGAGTCTTTGAAGCATTCTGGTCTGAGTGTTTTGAAGGGATGTCTGAATATGAGTATTTCGATGGTGCAAACTCTTGGCTTTTATATTCATCGTCTCATTTTCCCTCCTATCGTACTGCTGCACGTTGCAGACACCCCCTCGTCGTCTTTGCCAAAAACCAGTCCAAAAATACCGTCGTGAAGTTCGGTGACAACGCAGCAGTGCTTCTATTCTGTGCGATATGGCCATCCTACTCTGTTGACATTTTTAAAGCATCATCATATAAATTTTTCTTACGGTAGTAGTCAATTTATGGGAAGTTCACTGTTTGGGTGTTCAGTGCAGTTCAACCGTCGCAGGGGGATATCCAATGATCTTTTGGTCAGCTCCGCCCAATAAAAAGCTTATCCCTGTGTTCTGCGTTGTTTCTTTTGCCAGGAAACCACTATCTTTTCATCGCATCGCAGAGGTGGATTTTCAATTTGAGTTTCTATCGGTGGGAAGATTGGGAGCTTGCATTTAAATCATTTTTTAATAAAAGATCATCGCAGTTTTCTGTTTTCTGTAACGAGATTTGTGAACATTTTACAGCAACTAAGGGTGCTCTGACAAATCGGAAATGTAGGTCTATCTCTTCGTTTCCTCTATTTTATACCTACATGGTTCTGTCGACCTGATGTATTTCTTTCAACCTAAGAGTCTGCTGTTTCGACTTCTCACGAACCTGCTCATTGACTGAAATGCGCACGACTTCATATCCTTAAAATTTACACGTGTTCTTTTATTCTTAATTTGAAAAATCAAATTTGAGACACAACTTTTGTTCAATTATTTAAGTTCTTATATTTTCTTTTTTATGATGAGTGTTTCTTTAGATTTTGTCATTTAGGCTGTCCTTTGGCCTTCATTATTTTCTCACCCCATGCTTCTTTTCTGCCCGGCGCCGCCCTTCCGTCCCCTGTTTTTCGTACAGGCTGTCGCCCCTCCTTCCAAATCCTCAGACGTTGCGGAGCCCTCCGTATCAGCTCTCAGCGCCCACGCAAGGAGGTATGTTTTCCTGCAAAAATTTCTCCGCATGCTGTTTGGATGCTACCCCTTCATTTTTCTCCCATACCACCATCCTTCAATGAATTCCATCGCTGCTAAAAGCTTAGCTCACAGCCGATCCGTAAGACTCCCTCCAGCTCGCCGTCTCGGTGCCGTTAAGTGTTCCCAGTGATGACTCCCACCCACTTATAGCAGCCTTTCTCTGTCCTGTCTTCATTTTTTGGGTTTCTTTACTGTTTTCCAGCTCACTGGAAATCGTTACTGCTCAACGAACTGTAAAATTTAATCATATGAAAGTGGCGATCACTATGACGTAATTGCAACGGGGAATGCAAGCGTTCCATTTTGCCTAATAAAGCTAATGATTGATCGTGCCTTCTTCGGTTGAAATTGTGGGGTATTCACGTCACCGACCGACTGGATCCGGATCAAAATATCTGGTCTTCGAGACGTCGGTTTAAAGTATGGATAATTGCCGTCTCCAAATAATCCAGAAATGGCCATTCCGATCGCTATTGCCCTTTTTGATAAGATGCCTGGCGCTTTATGGTTCACTTTACACCCAACACAACACATGTTTACTCTGAAGCATTTATTGGGATTTAAACTGTCTGCTAAGCGACCCCAGCGTCTTGAGACAGTGATCGACCTAAACGTTTGCACCAACCATCCAGCCAATGGCAGGTGCCTACACTAGTTCAACGGTGCCACTTCGTGGCACCAACCTTGTCCTATGCTCTTGTAGAATTATAAGGTACAATTATGTTATACGGTGAGCAACCCGATATGTTCGGAACTTCATTTCACTGCTCAGAACCGACTGCGAATAATTGCATTTTCCGTTTTTTTCGCTAAAATCGGGTTCGGTGTTTTTTAGTTTAGCACACATCAAATACTTCTTTCTATGTACAGCAGTTAAACCGTCTAGTTTGAAAATATCCACGACATACTGGTTCAGGGACGGTGAATTACGCTAAATTAGATTGAGAGCAGGCTTGCACTGCACATACCTTGCTCTCTGTTCCACTTCTACACCTGACCCTGGTGTCAAGATAGAGTCAAGAAGGTCGGAGATTGGAGCGGGCGCCGGTACACGCACTATGACCCACCACAAACAAGGACACAACAACAATGGTGGATAGCGACTCGGATCCCAGCTGAGTGGGAGTGCCATAAAGGCCACATTGCGAAGGAGCTATTGCAGTCTCACACTTAGTCTGGGAAACTGAGTTACCCCGTCAACTGGCAGCCTTCCAAGCCATGGCTTTTAATGCACCGTGGTAGCTTCGAGTGCGTCAGTTTGTTTGTAGTGAGGAATATGCGTTGAGACCGTTGACCTCACTCTCTCCCCCGCCCCCAGCATCTGAGCCAGTCAGTTGTCTAATGCGGGATTGGGTGTAGTGGCTGATAAGGCTGGTGAATCCTTTTGCGCACGCAACAGCATGATCTGGCCCCATTGGCACTCATACCAGGATTACCAAAACCGGGGGGGCGGGTAAGAAGGAGCCATCGCCGTCTAACTCCCAATCCCCTGGTCAGCCACGCAACACACACTGGGCTGATGGTGTGGTCTGGTACAGATCATCAGTTGACAGCCTTCCAAGCCACGACTTTTAGTGAATCAGGATAGTCTCAAGTGCATCAGCTTGATCCATTAGCTCGGAAAAGGTCAGGAAGGTACTGTCGTTCATTTCTTTTTTTCTGCTGGCGTGCTGCAATGTGCTTCAACTCTTTGGAATAGAGTTCGGTCGCAGCTGCGCTTGTAAGACAGAGGGTGATTGTTATTAAAGTGTAGTGCCATAAAGGTCGCATTAAGAAGGAGCCATTTTAGCCTGACTCAGTACACCAATCAGCCATTCCACGCAAACACACTGGGCTGACCGCTTGGTCCCAGTTATCCCGTCGGTTGGCAACCTTCCAAGCCACAACTTTTAGCGCACCATTATGATTTCAAGTGTGTCAAATTTTGCGGAAAATGCGCTGACCGTTGACCTTACTCGCTTTTCCCATTCCCGGGCCCCAGCCACCCTCTGAGCTTGTCTGTAAACTATTTCGGGGAATAGGCACATCTACTGATATATATAATCACCTCGTCTGCGCGTACTACGTACACGACTTGGCCCCCAAACACAAGCACCAGGATTTTACACAAAGTGGGGTTGTGAGACTCACATCTCACATTAGTGAGAGTTCAAACGATCATTTTAAGAAGAAGCCATTGCAGTCTGCTTCCAAGACCAGTCAGCCACTCATACAAACACATATTTAGCTGACAGGGATGTCTGAGTACATAAGCACCTCATTGCCGATTAGTTTTATTCTACGCCGTCTTCCTTACTTTGCCTAGTATTTCTTCATGATGACTGTCAGGTTTATCTATACCGTCTTCATCTTAATTTACTTGTTTCTTTTGGTCATTTTTCATCTTATTCACCCTTCTTTCTGTTGTCCTCTCCGCCGGTCTCATTCCAATTTTCAAGATCTTTCATGTCGTTTTGCGTGTTCCTAGTCCCCCGCCCTACATCCTTCCCCCGCTCGCCCTACTTTGTTCCCTCTAGTCTCTGCCTCAATCCTCCACCTGTGTGTGTGGCCACATCTCCCATTACTTCACTATCATAGAGACCACATCCGAATACTCATCACCTGTTACCTCCACTACCACCACCACCACCATCAGCAATGCGGACTCTCTCCTAAACTGTCCTCTCTGCGACCACATATTCACTTCAAGCATTGGCCTGGTCGGTCACTTGCGAATCCATCGTACAGAGGCTGACGAACCAGTGCCTGGGGCTCCGACATACAGTCGACGCGCCCGCCTCCACTGCCCTCACTGTTCCCCCACCAACCGGATCGCCGCCGCCAAGACCAAAAGAGCGGCACGAAAGTCACCAGCACCCAGGACCAACACCGCCGATGCCCACGCCCTTCCAACATGCCCGCGCCGTCAACGCATCTTCCGGGCGCGAATCGGCCTGGTCGGACATCTTCGGACTTAATG
Organism: Schistocephalus solidus; assembly: GCA_017591395.1. Classification (NCBI taxonomy): domain Eukaryota; kingdom Metazoa; phylum Platyhelminthes; class Cestoda; order Diphyllobothriidea; family Diphyllobothriidae; genus Schistocephalus; species Schistocephalus solidus. The sequence goes on along the minus strand of WEDG01005740.1, from coordinate 31,717 downwards.
CATCAACAATACGACAATTCCAACTTCTACTTCAAATTCTGCCAGCCATCCTTCAGACTCTCCCACCCTCACTCCTGGCACCAATGCCATTACTCCCACCATATAGAGACAACATCCCAATACTCACCGCCTGTTTCCCCTACCACCGCTTTCGTCTTCACTACCACCACCAACATCAGCGATGGGGCCTCTCTCCTAAACTGCCCTCAATGCGACCGCACATTCACCTCACACATCGGCCTGGTCGGTCACTTGCGAATCCATCGTACAGAAATTGGTGAGCCAGTGCCTGGAGCACCAACACACAGCAGAGATTGCTGCCTCCACTGCCCTCACTGTGTTCGCGCATTCACTCATCGCATGGGACTATTCGGTCACATGCGCATCCATGACAGCGGAATTCACCACAGTGCCTACAACACCGATACACCATGCACACCCTCCGCTCCAGCCATTTTTACCGCCTCTGGCACCCTCACTACCATGAATGACATCCCCCTAGCAACTTACACTCACGCATCGGTCTGGTCGGTCACCTGCGAATCTATCGCATGGAGGCTATTGAACTAGTGCCTTGGGCTCCGACATCCAGTTCACACGCCCGCCTCCACTGCTCTCACTGCTCCTGCACATTTACACACCGCATGGGCCTATTAGGACACATGCGCCTCCACGACAACATGCGGTAAACCACCGGAGGCTAAGCCACATTAGCGCACACTACCTACACCAATACATAGACAACACCCTCACCATCATCACGTACCTGAAAATATCACGGTTTCATAGAAACGGTGGCTTGGAAGGCTGCCAATCTGACGCATACACCAGGCCACGCCGTCGGCCCAGTGTATGTGCTGTGTGTCGAGTGGGTGACCAGTGGACTGAGAGTCAGACGGCGATGGCTCCTCCATATTACCTGAGTAGGTAAATCCTGGTGTGTGCGTTATGGGGGCCAGGTCGTGCTGTGGCGCGCAAAGACGGGTACGCCGACTCGTCAGCCAATGCGCCCATTCTCACATCAGACAACTCGCTGGCTCGGAAGGCGGTCTTATTGTGGAGGTGGGGGAGGGAGTGAGGTCGACAGCTCAGCGCATTTTCCTCACTGTAATTAATCTGACGCGCTTGAAACTATCACGGTGCGCTAAAAGCTGTGGCTTGGAAGGTTGCCAACTGACGGGAACACTCGGACCGCGTGGTCAGCCCAATGTGTGTTTTGTGTGGAGTGGCAGACTGAGAGTCCGGCTGCAATGGTCTCCTTGTTAAGGTTGCTTTTATGGCACTCCCACTCCGTGGGATCCGAGCCAGGTGGGGTGGTTCGTCCAGGGTCGGCTCCGGCCGCGCCAGCCACCTGCGTTCTCTTCCGCCTCCGGTCTTGACTCTGTTATGACACCGGCTTCAGGTGGGGGAGGAGGAGAGAGTGCGGTAGACGATGTGCCAGTCTACTATCACTTTAAACTAAATAACGCACAATTCACCATCCCTGCACCACCACCCTTCTGTGGAGATACGGTGGACCTCGTCGTAATCGACGGTCGAAATGTCGTGCGTGCTCCTGTATAAACGCATAGATTGTGATCAGTTTGCTATGTATACGCTTTCCCTCTAAAAGCATCCACTTGCCCACGTAGGCATTCAGCTTCAGGTTGTGACCGTCAACCCAACAGCTAATCCTCTCCCCTCCGCTTTTCCCTTGTTTTTCTTTCTGCCTGAGTAGCACATCAGGTCGAAAGGCAAGAGCGACCCCCGCGGGCGCATCCTCTCGTAACTGTGGGGCAATCAAAAGGTACGTTATACCCGCTCTCTCCTCAGACCAGTCTCTTCCCCTCGCCGCGTTACCTCTTTCGAACTTTTGTAATTGTTTCGTTCCACTGCCTTCACTTAGTACCACGTCATATTTTCATACTCTGTTGTGTTGTTTCCGCCGTTGTTCCATCAGTGCTGCGGCTTGCTTATTATTTACTCCCGAAGCTACGTACACGCTCGTTATTTTTCTTCATGCCGTCTCATTTTTTTAAAATTGTTTTCCGCGTTCTCCTCACGCGCCCCTTACAACAGCCTCATCAGCCTTCCACGCTCTTGTTGATTACTCCGATTTTCACCCCGCCCCACCTTTAACAACCATCTCACCTTCACTATCCGTCTGTGGCACCGATCTCATCTGGTGTCACGTTACAAAAAGAGTCTTTTTAAGTGTGAGGTTGTTCCATTCGACATGTCTCTTTAGGTTCAGGTAAAATATCAGGCCCTGTTTTTGTTGGGTTGCACGCACGAGATCGGTTACTAATTTAGCTTTCGTTTATCTTTTGTTGCCCAACGTCGTCCACTGCCTCAACATTTTTGTGTGTAAACACAGTACAGCCACTTTCACCTCCTCTCGGTGTGTCTTTACACTGTTTATCACGTTAAGGATTTTCCTCCGAATTTGGTGTTCCTGGTCAATTTAATTGGAAACCCGGTTTACATGACAAGGTGTTTTTTTGACCGATTTTACCAGCCTGCCAGGAACAACTCAGTGAGCGGTTCGACAGGGCCTCCGAAAAACCGGAATAGATTTTATTAATCATACAAAACAGTGCCCATGAAAACTCATTATTAAGGAAATAGATTTAGCAATGAGGTTCAAATGATTGTTCGAGTTTCTGCAATGGACGTGAGATTTCCATTGTAGTCCGTTCGCGATATCGGGCAACTATAAAGTGGAAAAACAAGAAAATTGATTGTCGAACGAATACGGTATTAGAAGTATAGGTAATTCCTTAACTATGTCAAACGATAGAGGGTCTTCCTTGAAAGAGAATCACCACTGAGGACAAAAGGTTTCATCTTATGTGACAATACGAAGAGGCGACGACAGTGTTTAGATGCCGATGACATTCGGAAGCATGCCCAAAAAACATGTTATCCGTAAGGTGGTTCGCTGAAAGATTTAATCACCTTTTTTAGTTCATGTGAGCCAATCGCATCTGAGTCGTAAGTGAACTCACAGTGCACGAATTTTTTGCAGAGGAATGATTGACGGTGATAAGCAGACTTATGCGGATATTGTGGCATGCCAATGATAATCCATACCAAACACAGTACAGTTGCAACATAATTAAAACTACCTTGTGAAATCTTTTTATCTATCTTCTTACCTGCAGATTCGAATTTCTTCAGGCCTTTTAAATAATTTCTGCCGAATTATACGTTCCAAAGCCGAGATTTCGTGAAAAAGGTATTTCACGGATTTCTCGCATTCAAGTATAGATTTTTTCCAAAAATACCATAATGCCCTTAGCAATTCGTTCGAAGAAGGCCATTGCAACTTTTGGTGATATACTGATTAACAATTTTGTAAAACATTATTATTTTTCATCTACCGAATCAGCTCTTTCTCCTGAAACGACTTAGTGCTTGGGTAACTAGTACTAGTGGTATCTCCGTGGCTATTTTGTAACGCACATTTTATCGAAATTGTTGGCGTTTTATTCGGAACTCCTAATTAACTTTGTCCCTGAGGAATAGCTATCGCAAAAGTGGTAAGTGGACACCAAAACTGCGCATTCCGTCGATTCATTTATAAAAATTTGTGTGGCGTTTCCTCCACTTTTGTTGATGTGCTGACTTTGTGTGCAATCCACAGACTGCAAACTTTCTGTTGCAAATCGAACGCAGACTTTTAGGTTCTCTGGTGCGCTATCACAGGTTGCTCCTATTTAACAAATTTGATGCCTACGAAAGTTATTATGGTGTTTGTGCATTGCTACTTTGACCGTCCAACTATTCTGCCCACTCAGCCAACCCTAAGCACCATATTCCTGAGGTCGTTATGGTGACTACTGTAGTAGTAAAACAGTCAGTCTCGGCAACTAGCAGTCTTTTGCCATCCAATTTCTTCAAGTGGCAAGATAGAGTCAACACTATTTGAAATTGGCGAAGGCGCAGTGGCTGACTAGGGTTAATTCATGTCTATGCTTTCCATTGATTCCACAAGAACCATTCTCTAGTCAGCGTTTGAACTACATTAAGAACATCGCCATCAGTTTTCGTTTGCTTCGAGTTGACAACTTTTCAAACTGCTACTTTTAGTGTGTCATAGTCTCGTCTGGTTTTTATTATGAACAAAATAATCACTGAATCCTGATTGGGGCGGCGACACACTGCTCTTTTCCATATTCAGTTGGCTTTCGCGAGCATGTCGACCGATTACGTATGACATTAGGTGCAATGGCTGACGTGACACGAGCCACCAACTGACTCTTGCACATGTACGGCAATTGGTTAGAACTTACGCAAGCTCCACAGAGCTCGTCTGTCACGTGTCATAAGCAAATATGGTTTCAGTTTTCGGTTTAATACAGCAGTTGCGCAACCCTATCGGGGACTGTTGGTGTTAGCATAGACCTCGCCACCCGCATCTGTTTGGCTCATTTGGCATGCAGCCTTTGAGAACAACGTTTATTACGCTCACTCGTTCGGTTTGGAGCTGTCTTTGTCCTGCTTCAATTTAGCATACCTAAGTAATCGTTACTCGTGCTGCAGATTCGCATGTTTGGTTGTTCAACGCAATATGGACGGATTCTTGTCGGTCATTATCTTTAATGGTCATCTGATTAAAATTTTATCGATACCTCCCATAGCTACGATCTTCCATATCGTGCCGACATAGTCGCTTTTTTACGACTACCTTCCGGGAAACTTGAGTTGCCATTTCTAAGGTTTTCTTATGTACAATCTTTGGATTTTCTTATAAGTGGACTCTGTTTATACGCACTCTGCGCCGAAGCGGACGAAGTTTGTAAGCGTGCTTTCCAATTAAAAGTACCTTGAAACGTGGTCAAATGTTGCTCCAAAAATTACATTTAATTTAAGTTTTTTTCCGGATACCCTTGTACATTCGGAGTAGTCACTGGTGTGCTTCTGCTATTTTTTTCTAGTGAGCTTAATGCATGTACGGTAGAGGACGTATCCCACGAAAGATTAATATTTTGAATTATGCCTCAGTGGTTTCGTAATATTGGTTAGCATGCAGCATAATTCCAAAATATTTCAGTCACCCCAGGGGGCCCGGCATCTGACTGCTCCTCCATCCGGACGCCTGCAAAAATATTAGTCGCTGGAAATGACTACTTATTATTTATTGTTTCATTGATTTTCGGAGCCTTTGTAAATCTAAGCAAATGTCACTGAAAACATACACCAAAGTATCCTCTCTTGTACCCATTCGGTGTTAAAATTTTTCGTCCTCATATTTTCTGCTCTTTTGGTTTTAAAACTTTTTTAAAATTCTGTTTTATTTTGAAGTGCACCGTGCAGTTGCGTCCGCGTTTAGGGATTCCAATTCAAAAACAAAATAATTGTATGATAAGGCCCACTGCCGAGTGGAACGATAGGATGCTGTTTGAATAGCTGTCTCACAATCTGAAAATTTCAAAATTACAAGCGTTTTGCAATGGACAGATACTCTTTCTTCGAGTATGAAATTTGAAAGTGTAATTTACTACAGATCGAGTACAAGAAAGCATATTCGTGCAGGTTTTCTATTAGCTATGTGCAGATTTATAAGAGCGTCGTAAATCAATGGGAAAAAACCATAATGCTTAAGTGGCCGTTTCTAAAGAGCTTTATTTTTACAGGCGACCGGAAAGGGGCGAATTCAGATGCTGAAATATCGTAGAATTTCGCTGTTTATTTGTCAGTATTACAAACCCAATAAATTCGTTCTGACTGAAACCATTTTTCCGAATTGTAATTAATGATTCTTGAGCTACGTAACCTAGTCATTTACGGCAAATGCATTCCTTCTGCGCATTTTCGGGTGCCTCTTCAGTGTTTGCGCCGCAAATGTTTCGATTTTGTTATTTGCCCTGACATCACTAACAACGTCGTAGGCCCACCCCCCTTTCATTGCCTTTGCGGAACACAGATAATTTTGTCGAATATATGCTCAAATATATTTCAAGTTTCGTTTTCGATATATAGATATGAAAGAAGCTTTCGTGTCTGCTTCATTGCGCTTCTTTTCTTTATTTTCAAACGCCCATAAATTTCCTGCTTTTGTATTCTGGATTGATGTCAGTGTTATAATTTTATCTACCTGAGATGGATAAGTTTTGTGAATTATTCAGAACACGCTTCTTGCAATATACTTGCGATTGTGACCCACCTCCATTGCCGACCCATGTTTCTACAATTTACGCTGAGATTGTTGAAACAGTGACCAAACCTTTCGAGCCTTTTTTCACAAGGAAGCAGTTGCTTATTGGTGGTGGAATCATTAGACATGATCTCACGTCAATTCATACACCAAAATCTCGACCTTTTCCATGCATAATCCTTTCATCTGTGGTTCACTTCCAGAGCAATTGTGTATTATGGTTGATTTTTATGCTTATATTCTTAGAAAGTATTGGGAAAATTTTTTATTTATTGCAATCGTTTTGCCGAAAATTACGTCTTCTCTTAGCTTCTTATTTAAAAATATGCTATTTCAACCTAAAATAAACTCAAAAATGTTAAAACTGAGAATTTTCTAACGCATGCTGTGTTGGTTGGGAATCTGACGGACGCGTTGTAACGCTCATCACGCTCCAACGACACTGGACATGGTGGACTTTTAGTTCCAAAATTTTCTGCTCGTTTTATATATCTTTGAGAAGACATGCTTTCATGCCAACCCTTCGTAAATAATGATTTTTTACATCCTTCTCTTGAATCAATGCACTCGCTTCACGAAATTTGAAGAAGCATTGGCTAAACTGTGTAGTCTTTAAAAAATGATACAGGAAACTGGGACGTTTATTAAGCGCCGCTTGTAGTTATTTGAGATTAAGTACCTTAATTAAGCGTGTTGTGACCTCACTTGAATCTTGCGAATTTTAAACAATATCATTCAAAGATTTAAGCCACCGTTTCATAAGTTTTGATGCAGACTGTACTTTAAGGCCCCTCCTCCACACCTTTCCCTGTAGTTTAATCAGCCTTCTCGAAGTTTATCATCTGATATTAACGGGTGTTTCGGTTAAGTCTTCGCATGTTTATTTTAACGGGATCTGGCCAACCTCTGTTTTCTCTGCCGGCAGTTCAGGCCGATGGAGCCCTGCAGATTATCCAGTCGTCTGCATTTAGCGAAACACCAAGTAGCTTTTTTATTTTGATTATTCTGTTTTTACCGATGGTGTCTGGTCTTTGGTAGTCTAATTGCAACTCATCTCTACTTTCTAACGCCGATTTGATGATTTCAAAAAATCTATAACAGCGTCGAATCCTCTCGTTTCTATTTCCCCTTCGGAAATTGTTCACGTACCGTCCTGCTGTATACATTGAAAGGACCCATTTACACCTCAAACCATGATCTTTAATTTTGACTTTGCTGAAGATGTTTCTGTAGGCGACTCTATCGCTGCTCCGTTAGTCGACTTTTGCTCACTGTTCAGGTATTCGTCTTCTCTCCATTGTACCTGACCCCTTCCGATTTTCACATCGCGTCTTCTAACCACCACATCACTCTTTTATAATGCTTTGCATTATCTATCACCTCCAATAAACGACAAATCTAAATCCGGTACTGAACTCTTCATCTGGAAGTACTTTGATCACTGACTCTCCGGTAGGAAATGTCTGGTCGCTGTAGTCCATTTACTTAAAATTTATTCTTTTACCAATTAATGTCGCTTACGCGGGTCTTACTATGTGGTCTGTATCTTGAGTCTGTGGTTTCTGGCTATCTTTACAATCTCGGGCTTCTCTTCCTGTTTTTAAAATGTTGTTTGAAGGTGATTATGGGTCTTTGATGACTCCAGTTCCAGCTTTAAAATTCATGATCTACAGGTGGCAGATTGCACGACACCTCTTGCTTGCATTTTATGATTGATTTCAGTCTTCACACTGCTTGTTATTTTTTACTGAACGTTTGAGTCTTCCTTGCCTTTTAACGCAGCACTCCCACTTGTTTTGGCTTCTTCCTTTGAACCAGTAAGTGTTACTACTTAAGATAGGGAAGCCAGCAGCAACTATTTGTGGCTTGTTTGCCATTCTAGGCCAGCCATACCTGAAAAAAAATCCAGCCTTCCTGTCGGGTCTGATTAAAAATTAAACTTACTTGTGGAAAAATTCAACCGTGGGTCTGAGGTCTGTCGGCTCCAGTTAGCAATATTCTAAGTCACGCGGGGTTATCGTACGCCAGTTCGGCCTGACTGTATGGTTTGTGGCTCAGCTGATTGAGTATTCAGATCTTGTATCAACTAGATCTCTATTCAAGCCGCAGGTCATCGCGTTTGACGATGGTGAGCTTTTTATGATTTCATAGAAGGCAGTTTTGCAAAGGATTGTTGTGGCAAACAGTGCCTTAATGCTCACTGAAAATTCCATTAATTCAGGACTTTCATACACCTTAATACTCTACAGGTGGAGACTGGTGTTTTGAGGTCTGTGAACGAGAAATTACTGCATGGGTTTTAAGCTGATGTTTGATTTTGCCATTTGTGAATAGACGGAGGCAGTTGGGTTAAGATTTTTGAAGGGAGGAAGAAGCTAGGATGCAATTATGGTAATCGACTGGCCTGGACTTCGGATGGAGGGCGAAAGATAGGCCGCCATATTTATATTGTGTGGTATGCCCATGCGTATGGTGTGAATGTACTAATACTAACAGCGTTTTTATAAAATGCGTGGGAATCGCAAAAGTCAGCTTTTAATTTAAGTTATTTTTCAATCACCTTCCTGGTGTGTGATTTTTGTCGTAGTTTTTCAAATTGGGATATCTGATTGATGGTCAGAACGCAACTCTAACTAAGATGCGCTTCGCGTTTATTTCTTAGTGTGGTTCTGCTCTCCGCGCTCCTCGAAAATCCTGTTTAATTTTCATTTAGAAGTCCTTGGCACCAACAGGCCTCCTTTTTGCATTTATTTGTTGCCCCAGTGGTCAAACAGAGCCAGAAATATCGCCTTGGGTTTTGCAGTATGAAGCACCTAAATTTACTGTTTCTACTGTGGGTTTCATCATCTACCCCACTCCTAATTTCGTCGTTGACTCCCTTTGTTGGCGGCACATCCAACGGGAGCGCTAATTTTTCATTTTGTTCTATTTTCTGTAGACAGATGTGTATTGTTCACGCTCTTCGGCATTTCGCGCCAGTCCACTTCTACTAAGGCCGAGATATAGTCCATGATTGGGCATTAGAACTCATACCCTCATTTTCTATTCTCATCTGATATCTTTTATAGTTTTGTTGGAAATGCACTGTTTTGAGATGGCAGCCGCAGCATCATTGTCTATAAATTCTCCTGCAACTTTAAACTTCGCTATTTGCTATTTTTTTCACATTTTCATTATTTATTTGGTCGACGCTATAGCTAACAATGAACATACTTCAACTGTTAACCATATTTGGTCACATTGACGACCCGCCAAATATATCTATTTTTATTACCCTGGTAAACCTTGGCTACAGAATGGCATCAAGCCTTCAACAAGCTGTCCTTTGCTACATAAATAAAGGACAGTCCGTAATCCCTAGGTGCAATGGGTGTCTCTCTCGCCGCTTCCTATACTTCATTTCTTTTTCAACGTCATGTCTCCTCTACTTCTCCCCGACTCCAACAGGGTCTCGGCAGTGCTGGCGCCGGTGAAGTCAGAGGAGACGGAAGCTCAACGCAGCAGCAAAGCTCGCATGGTCCGTTCTACTCGTCGCTCCACACAGGGCATCACAAATGACGTACTGGAAGAGGCCAAGCGCATGAGCGCTGCGACCATTGCGGCGACCAATCACACGATTCCCAAACCATCTTCGCAACAACCGACGGAGACCAATGTGTCACCGTCTGAGACTCCAGCCACCGCTTCCGTACCCAGAGTGGAACTTAAAGGGCAGGTGGGTTGCAATGAATAGTAAGGCTGAAAGGGGGTTTGCATATCGATACCTCAATGTTCCTGGAATGGCTTTTGGGACCGAACTGCCCTCAGGCGCAATCTGACGTTTTCCAGCAATTGCATGATTTTGGTCTGCGTGACCGATTTGAGGTAGAATTCTAATGCGGCCCTTCTCCCAGTATTTTATGATTCAGGGGCCGTTGAGGAAGTGTCCTACGAGGGAGGTCCGGGTGGGTTCCAGGTGGATGCTCCTTGGCACACACACGTTACTTCGACCTTCATCTTCGACTATGTCCACTGTATGCACCATAGCAGGGTGGTGCAAGGATGGTGACTTGCGCTAGATTATAGTGAGAGTACAGTTGCACTGCATCTACCTCACTTTCTTTCCCACTGCCCCACCTGGACCCGGTGTCAAGAGCGAGTCAACAAGCCCGGACATGTGAGAGGGCGCAGGTCCATTCACTGTGGTCTAACACAAAACAAGAACATAACATACACAGGCAGGGGCGGCTCGGATCCTAACTGAGTGTGTGTCATAAAGTGCACATTGCGAAGGAGCCATTTCAGTCTGCTTCTCAATCCGCCTGTCGTCCATTGCGCACAAACGCACGCTCTGGGTTGACCACATGGCCCGAGTTATTCCGTCAGTTGGCAACCTTCCAAGCCACGGCTTTTAGCACACCGGGATAGTTTCAAGTGCGTCAAATTGTTTATAGTGAGGAAAATGCGCTGAGCCGTCGACCTTACTCTCTCCAATAGACCCACAATCAGACCACCGTCCGAGCTGGTCAGTTGTCTGATACGGGAGTAAGCACATTGGCAGACAGGGCCGGCATACCGGTCTGCGCGCGCCACAGCACGACCTGGCCCCCTTAGCGCACACACCAGGATCCCAAAAACCAGGGGTAAGAAGGAACCATCACCGTCTGTGTCCCAGTCCCCTGGTCAATCACTCAACGCACACTGGACCGACGGCGCGGGCTGGTGTAAAGCATCAGTTGGCAACCTTCCAAGTCTTCCAGTTTCTAGGTGGTGGTGGTGGTGCTCGCGCTTATGGCAGGGCTGGGGGTGGTAGTATTGATGGGTTTTTAAGGTGTCTTATTGTTCCGGCATGATGGTGAATTACGCTGTTATGGATGCGCGTGTGACCGAGTAGGCCCGTGCGACGAGTGAAGACAGGTTAGAACCGAGCCCCCATCGCTGGTAGCGGCGGCGGTGGCGGTGGTAGCGGATAGTCGAAGATGGTCTCGTCGGTCGTGGGAGTGGTGAAGAATTATTACCGGTGGTGGGGTGGTTGTTGTCATGGGATTAGGAACAGGGGTGGCAGAAGTGGTGTTCGTTAATGCAGAAGTGGATGTTGTCGGATTATTGGTTCATTGCATCCGAAGGTTTCCAATTCGTGCGGAAGGCGCGTTGGCAGCGTGGGCATGTTGGGAGGGCTTGGCATTGGCGGTGTTTATCCGGGGCGCTTGTGACTTTCGTGCCGCCCCTTTGGCCTTAGTAGCTGCGATCCGGTTGTTGCACCAGTCTTCACTGCTCTTTTCCAGACAGTTTATTCCTGGGCGAGGTCCTCCCAGCTCACCGGGTTGATTTGTAGTTACTTCAGAAATTTCTCTAGTGTCCTTGTAGCGTCGTTTTAATTCTTCCTGTCTGCGAGCACCCGTAGAGACATCTTAGAAAAGTCGTTTGTGTAATCGCTCGCCGTCCATCCTCACCAGGTGATCGCTCCATCGCAGTTGCACTTGCCTCAATATGGCGTGAATGCTGATAATTCTGGTCCGTTCCGGGACTTCCGTGTCCGGGATCCTGTCTTGCAGTTGAGGCGGAAGTGATTCGTCTTCCTGGCCTGGTTGGAGTAGACGGTCCAGGTCTCCGCTCCATACAATGTGTCGTCAAGACGGCGACCTTTTACATCTTCAATTTGGTGTTTGGTTGTAGACCGTGACGATTCCACACGGAGGCTTGCAGCCGGCCAAAGGCCGGGCTGGCTTTGGGGATCCGTTGAGCAACCACGTCGTCGACTCCCGTGTTGCGTGGCATTGGAGACACGACATTTCGACCGTCGATTCCGACGAAGTCCATCATGTGCTCCGCAGTCCACCGTATGCTCCACGGAAGGGTGGTGCAGGGACGGTGACTTGCGCGTGAATTAGTTTTAAGTGATAGTAGACTTACGCTGCAGCTACCGCACTCTCTCTTCCTTAACCCGCCTCTGCCCACTGTCAAGACAGGGTCCAGGCGACTGGATGGGGTGCCGGGCGCAGGTGACTGGCGTGGCTGGAGAAGATCCTGACCGTGCCGCTTTGCCTGAATCTACTCCCACGGAGTGGGAGTGACATAAATGGCAAGAATAGCTGGTGCAGCGTGAGCCTGCACCTACGCGTACCACCACGCCCTCCGCCCCCATTTTTGGCATTTTTTTATGGGTGCTCAACTCAAGTAACGCCCGTTGTGTCCTGATTTGGCCCCTATGTTGGTCCAGCACATCTACCACGTGGCCCGTTTCGGGGTCACAGTTGGGACACACTCGCACGCCTTGAGGTAGAAGCAAAGGACGTGCGGTACGTGTAGGAGACGGTATTGTTTGACAGCCGGCCGGCCGACTTGGCATTAAGAGCAAAAGAGCAGACCGTCGATCGCCTCCTGGACGAAAGTATGATAATAAGGAGACAGCTAGCCAGGTGGAGCCATTGGGCCACCTACAGAAAGAGCTCAATGAAGAGAGCCCACAGTGGAGGAAAAATTATCGAGGCCCTGGTATGAAGTGACCGACTGATGAATTATTCAAACGCATGAAAAAAACAGTCACTCGCGAATAAGGGAGGTTGCTTCAATTGACCCAATTGTGAAAAACTTAGCGGCTTCGGTGGCATTTGAACCTACGCCAGCAAGGGGAAGGCTTTAGTACAGCCAACGCTCTAGCCAACTGAGCTACGAGACCCCCGCCGGTAGCAGTGAGTTTAATCACACTTGGGTCATGTTACCCGCCCAGCCTACTGTAACCTATGGAAACCACCAATTCTGATACAGTAAGCTGCCTGCACAAGCAGAATTTCCTAAGCAAGTTGCTTCTCCGTTTGCCTTATACCAGATTTTCGTTTTTGTGGTTTTTTTGGTTACAGCAGCTCCTTTCGCTCCCTGTCAGGAGAACGTCCGAACCGCAATATGCCTTACCCGTTGCTGGTGTCGAGTGAATTTTTTCAAAACCTGGAAGAGAGTGGGTCTCTGAGCTAGGCTGAGGTAGCTTTCCGTTTTCAGAATGGGAACTGCTCGGAAATATCGAGAAAAGTTGAAAGTCACGAAACTTTTGATTACAGAACTCCATATCAAACGGATTTTTTATAAACTATGATTCAGGTGCAGAAACATCTGCATTGCTCTGCTGTCTTGTGCAGTTGCTCGTAATGACCTAGTCGGAACAGCAATTTACCGCAATCAATTACTAGTGGCCAGTATTTATCGTTTATTTTTGCGGTTTTTGCACCGAAACAGAGTTGTCACGTCCTTCTTCACAACTTTCATGGATTGGATAGAGACACCTATTGTAAGAAACCAATCGATCGAAAATTTTTACCCTAAAGAGTTATTCCACAGCGTTTAACGGCACTCTGTATCTAAGATCAACCTAGACGTTATGTAAATTGCTTCCATATCCATGCCTCCTCTATCTGAGATCATTGATGTGACACGGAGTATTTTTAACCCGGTTAGTATGCGTCACATTTTGTCTACTGCACTATATGCAGATTAACTGGAAGTAACAGTTATCAGATTTATGACGTGCAAAACGTTAGCTGAAGTGTGATCTCAGGTATCTGACCTCTAGCAATGTTTCCGTCGGACAAAATCATTGCGACTCACAGATACGCATAGAGGAGCAGAGATTTTTGTTTCAGAAGATGCTACATGCGAAATGGACGCGGAATAAAATCGTCGCCGCATTCAGAATCGCAGCAAATGTTTGTAAGATGTAGGCTGAAGTAGATTTCAGATATCGGTAGGTCCTTTTAAAAGGGTAAGACGCCCCCGTGAAAGTTCGATCACTGTTACCCAAAAAATCAGTGAAATGTCATGAAGGCCGTCCTACACTGCGTGAAACGCTGCTGTCAGAAGCAATTCTCTAGTTGTACCTTCGTTAAGCATTTTTCTGATTTTGCATCGTCGTTGACGGCGTTCGGACTACCTTGTGCTTTTGCAACATGTGTGACTTTTTCCGTCATTGTGTAAGAGCTTGTAGGCGTCAACTCAGAAGGACTTCTCTATTTGCGGTCGATTTATCTTTGCATTACGCAGATCGAACTCTGCTGTTCCTCTGACGTAACCAAAGTCGATTTTTACTGGCCTTAAATATACCATTTTTGTTAACCTTGTATCGTTTTATACTGTTTTGTCTCGGAGATTTAAATTATTTGAAAAGCTAGTTGGCCTCCTGTTAGTGAAACTATCAGGTACTTGAGCCTCCTAAAAGCGCTTATAACTGCCTATACTTTATACTACCATCCTAAAACCCTTCAAAATTATTTCCAAGTCATGTAACAACATCCTTTAAAATATATGGCCTACAGCTACGCATAAAAACATCTACAATTGCTGCACTTGCCAAGACGAAAACTAATCAATTTCCTTTGGTATTCAGGCACGCAGATTCAATTTTAATATTATAAAAGTATTTTAGCCTTTTTTTCATAAAAAATATATTTGGTCATGAAACTAAATTAGAATGACTAGCGAATATTTTATATGTGCTCTACGAGAAAACCTCGAATGGGCAGAGGTCACCTGGTTTCACTTTTCTCTATTTTTCATGTGGTAACTGTTAGTGGCCGCCTAATGGGCGCTTTATATTGCTGCCTTTCAGAAATCCTAGTCATTATGCTAATTAATTGTCGTTCAGTCTGTTGAATATCCATTTGGCTCGGTGTTTTGTGGACTTCCTTGTCGGGGAAATTGTTGCCAGGCTGCTTCTGGTTAATCTCCTTGAGTTGCCTACTATCACCCTATCCTGGTATCGGTGTAGGTGGCGTCGTATGACCAGTAAGAAGGAGGGAGTTCGATGCACTTATTGACTCTTCGAAGGCTAAAAGTACGTTGCGAGTGGATATTTAGCCTCTCTCCGGGTTACCCGTATTTTTTTCGTGTGGACCCTTCTGCTACTTTCATTAGGTTTCACCGCCATAGATGACGTTCCGTTCGAAATCCACACGGTCTCTTTTTCCGCGCGTTGCTGAAAGTAGACGAAGTTAAGGATAATGATCATGAAGTCAATCGTAACGATTTCCGGTTTGCATAACCACGATAGGTCATGCAGGAGGGTTCGTCACCTTTTTTGAAGATTGGCGTAACGACAGTCTGCTCGAGTCTCTCTGTGCGGCCCCTGCTTCCCAGGCTTGGATCAAAAAGCCGCATACCTGGTCAGCTAACGCAACATGAGCCATCAAAGAAAACTCCTTTGCACAAGACAACAAATGATATTCCCCTGTGCAAACGAGTGGGCCACTGACCACCTTGTAGTCCTTTGCGCTTTCCATTACTGCCTGCTAACTGAACTCTCGCTCATTATACTCAGAGTTCGAATGTAACATAACTACAGTCTACCACCCTCAACTCAGTGTATATTAATCAGACAACCGGTTAAGGGGGCTAAGTGTTTCAGGTGTCGTTCGCTCGATTACTTGGTGATTTTGACCAATTACCTTCTATTGACTAAACTATTAAGGAAGCATCTGATTTCCTTCGGTTGAAATGTGCCTGCACTTGGTTACTACGGAATGTGTGATCACTCTTTTTTCCTTCTGTAATTCTATCTCCTCATTTAAAATAGTTCCCTAGAGATTCTGAGGTATAGCGACCTGATTTCGGAATTCGGGCGGAAGATCTTTCTGCTGACAGCTTTTCGGCTCCCCGCGGAATATATTTTCCGGCAGTTGGATGTCGTTTGCGCTCTCAGTCTCCACGTTTATATTACGGATATTAAGCATTTCTGGACAGATTTCTAGATAGTCAGAAGTTTTCATATCTGCGGCAATTTGCTCGAGTGTGTCGTCCTCAGAACGAATTGGGTTACAGTCACCATGGAGGACTGAGAAGTGCATTTACAGATAATTACCAGCATCTCCACTTAGAGTGTACGGAGCGCATGCTCGCGTTTCCACATTACCAGGTCTCTTCGCCCTCAGCCGCGCCTTCCGAGTTACAAAAGGAGTTTACTTCAGCCCAGCCCACTGTGCGAACCACAACAGCCGTGCTTCGTATGACCTCCCCTTCGGTGCCCTCCTCCAGTAGGGCAACCGCACAGCTGGCAAGCAATCACAAGAATGACGAGGGTTAGTTGTTCTCCCTCCCACCCTCTTTCTTATTTTATTTCGTATTTAGAATTTGATTAGCGCCGGTCTCTTCACATACATCTAACTCATAAAGAGCGTTTAGTTGTGTTTTTATTCTTCTGAGATCGCTACACTATCTTATACGTGGCTGTGGTTTGGTGGGATAACTAAAACTGCTGAGTGGTAGCTTTTGCTTTCCATCGGCATCTTAGGCTAACTGCCCCTGAAAACGCGGTCTTCTTGTTGTCGTCGCTGCGGGCTACTCGGCAGTTTTGAAACTATCGGACAGTGGCATGGCCCTGAGTGAATGCAAAGTAAACAGCCTATCTGATTTTGACCTTCAGTGGAAATACCTTCAACTGTCTGAGTATTACAACACTTCAAATGTTGCCCGCCGTGCAATAAGATTTCACGCATCGCCTAACTGTTCTGAAACCGTAAACTTTTATTCTGAGGGGGTCGCCAGATATGTCCACCTTGAAAACCCAGGACCCATCGGAAACTATCTCTCTACTGAGCCGCTCCATAAAATTCCTGTCCGGCGATCTATGGCTTCAATCAGTTTTGAAAAGTCGGGGCCTATGGTCAACGCAGTCTGTTTGGATTTGCCAAGGGGATCGCATTCCTGCCCAACAACAACAGATAACAATCGTTATTTTATCTTGCAGGCTACTGGGCGTGCGAAATCCACATATCAAGCATGTAGCCGCACTGAATTATTTTTTTCCAGCAGTCTGAAACATCAAAAAACAATTACTACTTAATTAATGTATGGACTATAACAAGTTTCATATCACCATCCACAGCTTAACCGCTTCCAAACTCACTGAAACTGACAAGTCTTCTCTAATAGAAGCGAAAGACGACTTTCAGGAAGCATTCAAAGAAATTAGCGTGCAGTCACTGAAAAAAGGCGTTAATCGCCCTGTTGTAGCTAATCTTCGTTCGTTTTGCAGAAAAATAGTGACCATACTTATAGTATACGGCCTATGCCTGAGTAGTTTTGATGTGCATCGCTATTGTAAATGTGGACAAGCGTGATTTTTATCAAGGTTTTCTGAGCATTAACGGAGGTGTGGTAATTTTGCATCCTAGAGTGAGCTTCCGGTCAGGTAACGGTGGTCCATGCTACAGCACATCATTTGGCTCGACACGTTACCCGTTAGTGTAAGTCTATGACAGGTCTTCAAGCCACTAAGTCTCACAAACTGTTAGATACATGCTTAAATTTTTGATTAAAATAAAATCGTTTTCTCATTATTTTCTGGAGGCATCGACATTTACTCATTTGCGGTTGATCAGATTCTCATTACGCATTTGCCAGTTGGAACTCAAAAACTGAACTTTAGTATTCTGTTGTTTCTAGACTAATGTCCATATTCTATTATGTCCTTGGGATTGTTTGTCAGTGTTTGTATATTATATTTTCTAGACTTACAGAAACCAGACTCGGCCGCAGAAACCTCCACCGTGTCTCATACAGCAACTACGAACATCACCCCTTCCGTGAACCGTGGTCGCAAAACCCGGGATCGGGTTTGCACGGGAAAGGTAAACACCAGCGATGTCCTCGCCGCTGCAAGTCTTTTGGAGCAGTCTTCTGCCAAGACTGATGATTCGTCAACCATCCCGAGGGTATGCTCTTCCCTACCCCTGTGTTTTACCTATCCGTTTCGAGGTAACTTTTCGTGTATTTATCATCCCATTTAACCTATTACATCTATTTTTACTTTCCCCCCTAACGATCAAAAGCCCACAAGTCGGTTTCTTCGATCTTCGGTAACTAGTACGGGTGGTCCTGCTGGTGGTGTCAGTAACGGTGACCGTCCGTCTCCCTCGCCCAGTCGGCAAATCTCTCCTTCTCCATCAAACGGAACTCTTCTCCGTTCAGGCAGCTCTGTTGCATCCTCTCCCCAGCCGCAGGAACGGTACACTTGGCGAGACGTATGTTCTTGCAATATTTATTTACAAATATATCAGTTTTGAGCAGAGGCGGTGCGTTGCCAGTTTGTCAGCTGAAGAGTACATAGCTAGGCTTTTGCCTTACGTAATTCCATGCAATCCTACCTTTAGAAGATTGACTACCGGCGTCTGTACGAAGAAGAGCGGAACGAAAAGGAACGTCTTAAGCGCGTGCTAGAAAAGACGAACCGTGACCTCGCCGCCCTTCAGAGCGAGCTGGCGCGTCTAAGGACCTCCAAGTCAAGTCTTCTGGGCAGTTACTCGGGCGGAATTCGAGATCCGAGCCCAGCTTCGGTATGGACCGTTTAACTGCGTTGGTTTACCTGATTACTAACAGCTAGTTATCGAATCTCTGTTTTTAACTCACTTATAACGATAGTGTGCTAACTTCGATGTTTCTATACCCGTCGATAGGACTCCTTTTTGTTTCGGGAAACCCTCTTACCTTGGGTTCAAGTTCTCTAGGTCGAATTTCTTCCGTGGCTTATAGATGACGCTAACCTGAATGTTTGCTTACCGTCATATTCATCAAATTTCAGCCCCGTCGGAGTGCCGCGTACTTTGAAGAACAAGTGAAGGTTAATTTAAGCTGTTTGTTTCACCCCGTGGCTTTGTTTCATTGCCTTATTTTTCTCTTTTGAAGTTTCTTTTTATTGATGGTGTTGGTGGTGTGCATTTGCTTGCACCTTGGTTATTTTAAGGTCGGACTTCCTGTTATTGATGCTTCTTTTAAACTACACCATGCACCCCGAACATTGAGAGTAATGCTTGCACACGCAAGCCAGAGTCCGTAGAAGTTTTGTAATCGTTGGAGACTGGCAGTTTCTGTCTATACTTCTCGCTTGAAATTTAGAGAAACCAGATGCCTCACCTCACTTGGCCTGCGTGCTTTAATTTTATGCTTAACACCAACCGACGACCCGATAGTGTCCTTTCCTGGATTGTACACAACTCGAATGAGTGTTACCTGTATAGTGTATGCCTGGTCCATGAGACAACCAGGCATTCCTGTTTTCCCCCCGTACTTAATATGGGTGTTGGGTCAGTTTGGCCCGACTGTTTGATTATGAATAACTGGATTGCTTCCGGCTTTGTCTACCGAAGTGAGCATTGAGCCATGCGTCTCCGGAGCTCTTGTAAGGACCAGAGTAGGTAAGCCTTGTGGCAGCAAGTGAACGCTTCGAGTTTCTTGTCGAATATTGACATTCCGCCCGTCTCTTATGTGACTTGTGCGTTAACTTTTTACAGTAAAAATTCATTCTCTCTTTCTAGGCGTGGTATAAGTCTGTTACACTGTTTTGTTTTTATGCACGCTTGCTTTGCGTTTGCCTAGAAAAATATAGTTTCCTCCTTGAGGGAACGAAATTCGTAACGTTTTCTGATTGTTTCTACTAATTCGTCCACTGGTGTTTTTCATTTATGTAGGAAATTGAACGCCTACGACAAGAGAATGCGAAGATGAGTGACGAGAACAAGTCTCTAGTGCGTGTCATTAGCAAACTTTCAAGTCGTACCTGAGCTACTTCTGACTTCGAATTGTGATTCTGCAGATACTTCCGGCCAACCAGTCCGTTGTGCCCGCTCAAAGTGAATGCTGTACTCCGGCACTCCATTCTCCCGTTTTTTTTTCTCGCATTTGCATATCCGTTGCCTCAGTCGTCTTCATCGCTTTGTGCGCCTTCGTCTCTCCTGTCCTACTGCGTGACCTCTGTTTCTGCTTGGTTGGTGCTGGCGTTGACCAACAACGAGGGCCTGCTCGGCCGCCGGCCCTGATGTGTATATATACATAAGTGGATATGGCCTTCCGGATTTCAACGGCCTAGATATCTCATTATTCAATCTGTCGCTTTTAGCTCACACGTACTGTTGGTTTCCATACCACAGTGCCGTCTTTGTCCACGTAGGCAAGCCCTTCCTCTGACCGGTTCTCTTAGATGTGAAAACTCCTTGCCTGCGTACTTTTAACCTCGCCCACCTTATCCTCCCTGGCTCAGTCACAGCCTTCAAGCATTGACGCAGAGTCGCTTACCTCCTGCCTTGCCTTACTGTGTTCTTTTTTGGATTATCAAGAGATTGTCTCGTTTTATTTCGGCGAAGTGTATCTGGTTGCCATTGATAACGACCGAGTGTCTTTAAGGATTACAGGCTGATTTGGACGAGTAGGATGAGTCCCTCGGCACAGTTCGGATTTGCTTTTTCCGACGGCGAGAGCAGTCCAGCTGGAACCGGTGCTGGAGCAGTACCATCATCACCGCCACCCTAATGCATCTCTAATGCAGATTGGCCGTGGCACTTTTTATTCAGGAATCCCAGGGATGCGCTATTACATACGTCAGCGTTTCTGGTGGAATTGATGTATAATAACCTCAAGATTAGTCTGGTTCTAGTATTTTCATGTGCTTTCGAGAACCGAAGGACAAGTCTGGATAACCGGGGTCATAATTCTGGCCAAATAAAACCAGCATTATTCTAGAACGATGCCAATCGACTATATTTGTTCTTATTGAACGACACGCTCGTTTGAGATCCCAGATGAATTCGAAAAAGTTAGCTAGTTCGCCGACAAAGGCCTCCTTTTTGAGAAACGTGCAATGAGGTCTCAATCACCCGTCTTGGTGCTCGCCGCTTGCTTCCAATGTCAGTTTTCCTGTTGTAGTTGGCCAGTGATCCCGTTCCATTGAGGCCATTAATATATTCTTCACACATAGAGGTGAAACTAGTGTTGGTTGACAAGCTGATAAACGGTAGGGTCCGGTTCCCTTGAAAAAAAGTTCTAACTATGCCTAGGTAGCTGTAATCGCCCACAGAACGTACGGGACACATGTAAAAGTCGACTTTCTTCAATATACTGAATGCACCAAGTAGATAAGTTGGCTTTGCTGTGTGGGAGGGCTCGAAAGTCTACGTGACTGCCTCTTCGAGTATCCACGGCTTCTATAGCTCATCAATCATAACCGCTTGATGAAATGCAAGGATTGGGATGAACAGCCTTCCGAAGCATTCCACATTTGACACTTCTGCCAAGTGGAGGTCGTGATTGCGCTAACGGAGGTATTCGATTTACGGCGTTTATCAGATGCCTTAATACGCCAAGATCCGTGGGTGAGTAAAAATGCCCCGATTCTTGGCTGCGTGTCGACAGGAAAGCATGGTCGATTGTATAATATTTTAATAAGACAGCAAATTATCAAGTTGGTGTTGAAAAGGTAAGTTTGAGAGGGTTATAAACACCGGCCGGAGTGCGCATTCTGCCATGTGTCCCGTTTTTGCCCACCGTAGGGACGATAACGATGGCTTTTGGTATTGGGCCGTATGTCTCTGTGCATCGTCAGAACACCAGTCAGCGCAGGATGTGGTTTTAAGGAATCTTCTCTAACACCACTGGTAAGAGAACGCAAAATAGCAGGTTGAACCGTTGTAGCGTCTTCTCTTTCCAGGCGCCGGAGGGTTGCTTCTATTCGGCTTATCGTTAAATTATTGGATGTTGATTGGGGCTGGCTTCCGGGTGCTTTAAAAGAGAACAGGAGTCACTTAAAATGCTTGATGCGCCTAATCAATGAGTGATAAGTATAATTGCCAGCAGTTAAGAGAGTCGTAGAGTTGACAAGTAAGTAGTTGCTTGTGTGTAAGTGAACACGGATCAACGTAGGTGCCATAGCTCACAAATGGATTGCGATTCTGAAATATATCTGAGGAGAGTTGCAGCACTGTTAATCGGGTTAAATTGCACACTGTAGGATGCTCCTCATCAATTAAACTTTCTTTTAGTTAACTGCTGCAATAATAGTCACAGAGTTTAATCTGGCCCTGGTCTTCTTTGATTTATCCAAAGTTTTGGTAGTGTTCTGTAAATTAAACGTGTAGGGCTTTTAGCTGTTTATTTTACGCTCCAAAAGGAAGCTGGCGAGAATTTCCCACTTTTAGATGTCCTCGCAATAATGGAGTACTGCAGATATAAGCTGACTACAAAGAAACAGGCGTTTAAGTCACTCTGCAACGTGACAGCAGCGGATTACGACATTCACCGTCTACCCCACGGGGTGAGCGCAGTACCATTGACTTGCATGTTAATTAGTTCAGTGAGGCAGACTTGCGCAGAATCTGCCTAACTTTCTTTTCCCACTCACCTTGCTCCAATGGCAAGACTAAGTCAAAACGAATGGAGGCGAGCTCAGGCGTAGTAGCTGACAAGGCTGCACATGACCTGGTCCGTACTACGTGTATCAGACTACTATCAAGGTGGCCCACATCTCAGCCACGAAGGCCGCATTAAGGAGCTACTGGAACTTGATTCTTAGTCTTCTAGCCTAAAGTACCTCAGAGCCCGTCAGTTGGCAACCTTCCAAACCACAAATCGTCACGGTAGCTCCAATCTTATCGTGGGGGTTGAGTTTCCATTGCCAACCTCACTCTCCGAGCCGGCCCACCAGGTAGTCAAGGGATTGGGTGCAGTGGCAGATTCGCTTTAAGGCCTATGTATAAGGCGCGCCGCGGAAGCAGTTATTGGCTCACGCGGACTCCGTGCAGTCTGACAAAGGCGTTCCGTGGGTCAGTTTTGATCCAGTGAATTTGTATTGCGGCTGGTTATGGGAGCCATGTGACATCATCTTGTCTCTCACAAGCAGTTTAATCTACAGCCTATTTAGGACAATCTCACTGCCATAACGATTACCAGTATGCAATGGAACTAAACTATCTATCCTAGCTCAGTTTTCTAAATGGGTTTCAACGAAACTTCGTACTCTCTCATGTGAGATAGCATGTCTTACAAAAAATTACTTCCAGGAAGATACCTTAACTAGCGACCTGATACACTTCCTTACGCTAAGCATGTGCCCTAACTCGTCGACCAACAACTGCGAAAGGGCCAAATGCAAGTGGCATAGAAATCAACTATATTAAGGGCCCGAGTCGCTATTGTAGTAAGAAAGGAAGTGTTTATAAATAACAAGCCGTGACTGATGGATCATGTGCTTGAACCGAAAAATCAGCTCCTATACGCGTACATTACCATCAATTAGCAGCAAAAGACCACCTCTTTCAAGTAGCTATGCACATCACGGAAATTATGTAAACGGCACACAAGTTTCTTCTGTAAACAAAGCAGTAATAATGTAATTTTGTAAGCAACTTCAGAAGGTAGAAACTCACAACATGCGGACGATGACCCAGACTTCAGCGGTTTTGCGCTAATTTGGCCCAACTTGCCGTATAGATCGGGAATCGGAGTTGCCGTAACAGTCATCACCTTGGGGCGCGAAACCTTGTTTAAGGGGGTGGACAGAGGTTCGTCGATCTTTCTATGCCAAAAGCGGTTACAGAGGAAAAATAAAATGAGCGAATGGTTAGTCTTTATGCGCATCCGTAAACTGCCAAACGTTGAGGCCGATCAAAACCAACAGTCACCAGAAAGCAAAACCGACGCTCAAATATCCTTGTGTAAATAACATAACGGAAGAAATCACAATGAAAACGTGGATACATCATTCCTTTTTTTCAGAGTGTCTTCCCACTTACTTGGATATGTAGGTAGCAGTTGTCGATTTATCCATCAAAATGCGGGCGAGTTCTTCCTCTCTTTTCTTCGTCTCATCCTCTATCTTCTGCCGTTGAGCTTCAGCCAACGAGGATTGGGCTAGTAGGGTCTCCTCCTTTGAGGGTTTGGCCAAACGCGCAGACAGAGTGTGGTCACCGATTCGGAGGCCATTGAGTCTGAAGAATCGGAAACTGAAGTTTTTGCACTAAGGAAACTTGGTGGTCAGTGAAGGGTGCAAGCTAAGGTCGTAATCTGTGCTCCAAACAATATTGCTCAAAAACGTGCACGACGTTCGGTTAAGAAGTAGAAGGTTAAAGCAGGTACTCTGTCTAAGGCAAACGATTTAGTGATATAGAAGAGTGGTAGGAAGTGTTGGGACAATGGAAAAGCATAAATTAGGGGGAGGGAAGTTGTAGAAATGGGTCGAAGAAATTCAATCAAAATTATGAAATCTCATTAACAAGTGAGCACTTTACTTCTTAAGGGCTAGTGTGCTCAAGATTACACACCCCTGGAAGGTGTTTTATGGACCGGATAGAAAAGTTGCAATTGTTCAAAAGATTTATACGTACAGAACATTCGTCAGATCAGTTCTCCGTAAATGTGAATGATGCGCCAAAAATAAAGCTGCGCTTTGGCCGTGCTGCACCAAAACTGGGATGCATTTTTCTGGCGCAAGGGTTTGTTGGGTTATGCAAGGTCAGTGTGGTCTTATCTGTTGTCATACATGCGTGTGGCACGCGTCAGACGGAAGCTGGCAGCACGCTAGCCCTTACGCCCCACATTACATCCAGTCCACGGACAGGCTCAGACGTGCCCCTGTCGCATGACAGGAAGAAACAATGCGCCAGATGCTGAAGAAATCATACTCAAGAGAAAGCACCGCACTTTCCATTTTGATAAATCTGACGCGTTTGAACTTATAACGACGCAGGAAAGTCTTAACACGGCAGCTACAAGCGGGTGGAATAACTTGACCTTTCTCTTGAACAGCGATCAGACTGCTGCAACCTCTTCTAAGTTCGGCTTTTATGATCTCTCACTTTGGGAAATCCGAGCTTGTTTGTGGCAGACGATAGAGTGTGACCTTCAATGTTCGATCCCCAGTCGGTTACACTCGGACAAGCCATTGATGAAGAAAGAGTACGGTCAGTTCAGCGCCCAATTTCTTATCATAAACGATTAACCACGCTTGCAAACCACCACAACGGGGTAATATTCATGGTTTGGAAGGTTTCTAACTAACGGGATAACTCGGTACCACGCAGGACTGAGGCCAAGGATGCAATGCCTTTTTCTTATGGTGCTACTCTCACCCGCGTGGGATTCGACATGTCCTGAATTAAGTCTGGTACAAGTAGTTATAGTAAACGGCCTGTTTAATTTTATCCGCCACTGCGCCCAATTACATCTCCTGTTGTCTTGGCTTTGTCCTGAAAACAGAACGCGGGGGGTGGGTGAAGGGATAGTTAGGTAGGCGTAGGGCAAGTCCGTTCCGTTAAAAACAAATGCCGGCGCAAGTTATGACTGAGACCCGACGTGTGGAGGAGTGCTGGACCTCATTGCTTGAAACGGTTGACGAGAGAAAAGTGATTTTCATTAGAGTGTCAATAAAACTATGTTTCGAGTGATGAACAAACTGCGCGCTCTATGCGACGCCATTGTGAAGAAAACTCAGGTCATCGAAGAAATAAGATTGGGGTATGGCGAGCGCATTCTTCTTCACCCATTTCAAAGGTCCTATACTGCTCTGAATTCGATGACTACCTCAAGTGGCAACAGGTGCTGACTTTGATCATTTGTTCTTTCTGTAGGCGACGATTAGGGTAGTGTATTAATGATCAACGAAAATTCTGTGTTTCGAACCAGTGCCAGCAGGTCTGCAGACACGGAGGCCTTCGGCTTTTAAATAGTGACGTATATTGTTTCCTAAAATGTGGAGCGTCAAACACTACTCATTTTTCAACATTGTGCCAACGAATTAAATGTTGTGTGAGATTGCGTTCTCGTGAAGTCTGTCCCATATTGAGTGGGCGACCAGGCGTGTGTGGCATGCGCAAATAAAGGAGTGCAATGGTTTCATTCGAACCGTTAGCGGACTTTCAGTCAAATGAGATATGAGAAACCCTAGCCGATACCTGATACGCTTAGAGGTAGCGATCCGGTCGTGGTTGTTTAGTTTTATATGCCACTGTACCCATGCCCACCTTTGGTCAACCTGTGCATGTCTTGTCATTGAAATTTTGACGTGCGCGAGCGGAGCTGATGCAGCGCACACGATTTCACACCCAAGTCGCTACTGTGCCCTCAGGAGGGTAGTAGATTTCATCCTTGCGATCGATTAATTCAATGCTGTTGGCTCACTGTACTCAACTACGAAACCATGAGTCTAAAAGATGGCTCGACACGGTACGTTTAAAAATTTAGGTAGTTCTTAAAAATCTGACAATAGGTGTTTGCTGGAGAATAAAAAGACTCAAACTCGCCAGATCCCCTGCCGGAGCTCTTGGACAGTGGACACAAAGTGAACAGGTTAGTTTTGATCTTTTACAGTCGTGGCAGGACTACCACAAAGCTACCACTAAACTTGACTGGCGGGATTAGGTAAGTCAGAAGTAATGAAGAGAGGTCGATCATGGGTGTTGGACTCCTTTTTTATTTTTGACGGAAACGCTTTTTATTCGTCTGTGAACCTAGCCACAGATGAGAAGGGTTTACTCCATATGCATTGCTCTGTCACTTTTTCGATTTTGTTGACATACAAAGTGGCAGAGATGGTTCAAGGTAATGGGCTTACGAGTTTCGTGCCGCTAGTCCTGAAAATGCTAGGTTTGTCGAGGTCTTACTATGTAGTTCACATCTCTAAAGCCCTAACTGATCTGTTTGGATTAGAAGCGAACAGTTTATCAGTTTGAAATACACCGGTTACATGTAACGGAAAAAAGGCGACCTTCGCTACATATGGAACAGACAATCAGCGACGGACACTCACGTGCGACTTTTTTTCGAACACAAGGAATTCGCATGCAATTAGGCTATTATTCATCTCCGGTGTCAGTATTCGGTTGTATACCGTTGGCAGTGATTAGTGAGGACCCGCGTTACCTGAGTACAGAGGTAGCGAATGGAGCATGATTTTCAGTAGAATGAGGGAGACTGATGCAACATAAATTCATCGTGTCAATGGCGAAGTTGTTTTTACAGGCCCGGAGGTTAACGTTGTCGGAGCAAATGAACAGAGAATTTTAAAAGTGGTAATTTGGTTGAATCCTGTTGTAGTCAGGAAATCGGCTTCTTAAAGCAAAAATCAAGTCTGTTTCGGCAACGGATGTCGAAAAAAGATCGAATGAGCAGATTTTGACGACTCGAAACTGGACAGCTTATCAGTTATAGTCAGTGTACATAATGCGACTACAGTTATAATACATGCAAGATTATGACTAGCAGAAAGAGAAGGAAAGTTTCTACGACCATAACTGCAGAGTTCGACTTTTTTACAGTTCGGTCCTAGGTACAAATACAAAAAAAATAATTCCCAGTAAAAGAGGTTTAAACTGGTACCAAAAATCTTCGTTTTTTCATAACCGTAACTTCAGGCCGATTAAAATGAAAATGCCTACCTTCGTAGACCTAATTGAGCAGCCTCTCGAGTTTTGAAAGTAACAAAACAGTAGCCTGTTGTTGCACCCTTTTGAGGGCCGACTTTGTGGACGGGGAAAGTAAAGTCTGCAAGTTCACCAAACTGTTTGACCAGTTTTAGGATGAAGTATTCGGTGGTCCGAGGAGGTAAGTTGCCCAACCATATGCGATTTGGGTCGGTTGACGTATCCAGCATAGTACGTAAACTAATCATAACATCCTACGTCAAGCTGTGCACTGAAAAAGTAAGACAAATCATCTACATGCATATAAGTATGGGAACTACTAGAAAACCCGCTTTCACAATGGAAACAGGAGAAAGTAAGTAAAGCGTGAGAGCAACTAGATATGTGGATGATGATGGGGATGATGATGAGAGGAGGATGGCCATCAATATTTGATCTACTGAGTAGTCTCGGGCTAATCGGAGAATGAGGGGTCAAAAAGATAAAAAATGACGATACGCAAAGGCCATTGTTGTTAATTACACTCAAATATGGTGATTAGCTGTTTGTTGTTCAAAAATGGGTTGTACTTTTCCATCTGGCTTAAAACGATAGTTAAATTTTGTATTGGATAAGTGTCCTAATTAGGCCTGATCCCAAAGATTTTGAGGTCCGGCGGAGTTTATTATGCATCGTACTGGCCTTCGACGCTCAGTGTTAGTAGTCTGCACCAAGCCCAGCTAGTAGCCATGAATGACCTGGTACGAATTAAGTCGATGATACGGTAGTCTCGCCTAGTTTGTTTGAACTTCAAATACTAACAGCCTCAAGTCAGTGATTATTTTCGTTGATACGGGCAGACGAAATACCGACGTTATCCATTATCATGGTAGCGGAATTTTGAAAGACTTATTTCTGATGCATTGCTAACCTTCGGTCTTCGGTCCACGCGACCGACATGCCAATTCGTTAAATTTTAGCAACAGTCAGCTAAATACTGATTGCAATGAGAGACGATCATTTGTAATGCGGCAAACTTACAACATGACACCAAATAAATCGGCAAAGGTGAATTCCATCTTTGGTGGAGATGAAAATCAGCTCATTAGGTACATCCGTTTAAATCCTGCGCAAAACGTGTTCATTGATGGTGACGCTTCAATTGCAATAAAACACGCGGAGAGAAAGGAATATTGGAAGAACCAAATCCTGTTCACAAACATACCTATCAGTGCATCATACTGGAGCAGTCAGGGGCCATCAGGGCGTTATACTTAAGTTTTCCAGGTAACTACCCTCATGCTGACTACCTATAGATACACAACACAATACTAATGTTAAGTCGTCGTGGTTCAAATGACCAAGATTATAGCCTTGAAAAAATAAAAAGCAGGTGGTCGCAAGTGATCTCATAAAATGTATGACGCATAAATGTTACGAGGCATGTGACTTATGTGAGTTTTCAGTAATGTTCACCGGTGATGAGGCAGTTAGTTCTGGTATCGAAATCAAGTAAGCGCACACGTCTTGCTCATCATAGAAAATCATCACCATGTGCGGTCTTCATTGATTCAAGGCGAACTTTAACGTTTTCTGAAAGCCTAGACTCGGAGTCTGACCTCGACCAAATCCCATTTCTTCCTCCATTTCGGCCAGTCAGATAGATAGTGACAGGATCATATCAATTTCAGACAAAAATAACGCGGCTGAGCTTATTAGTCCGAGATTTGGGGTCGGATGTGCGTGCAAATCATAGGATTGACTTAAGCGCTAGGCAATTTCTATATCCACTATACAGACTGTAACATAGATAATGACTTGTTCGCGGTACTCACCCTTTTTTTGATTATGAGAGGAAGATTACCCAGACTTGTGTGCACGATCAAAATTTAAAGTCACTTGGAATAAAGAAGGGCAATAAAACGCCACAGATGTCGTAATAACTGAAATCGATACAACTGGAGACCTTCAAAAGTGAACTATGTTCAGTGCTTTGGTAAAATTTTCCCACTGGTGGAAGACAATGTCTGTGCCATTTAGGGTTCACCTTTTCCGGATAAATATGATAGGACCTAAGCTTTTCAGCAGTAGGCGACCTCACTGTCAACGTCAAATACATTGAATATAGCGAAAAGCATCCTTACTATATACAGTAAAACTTTATTTGGCATATCTGGATAACTTTCTCAAAATATATGGTGCGGCATACTTACGCTTGTCAGTGCTTTTACCATATAAATCTTGTTGGCAAGTGCGTTATGGAGAATAGCATGGGCTCAAGGCGTAATATGCAAATAAATTAATTGACAGATTCTAGACGAGCAGCAGTATTTACTACCTCCGATGGCTGGTACGCTTGTTATAAGCACCAAAGGGCTGCTTTATATAAGGAGACCTATGTGTTGCATTTGTATATAAAAACCACGTTTCGAATCATTCAACTCCGTCTCCGGGGTCATCGGTTTAATAAAAGAGGCCTGATTTACTCATAGGTGTAGCACGGTACGGAACGGTAGTGCGCATCTGGCTTAGGCCACAAAGGAACTAGTTAGGCCTATGCAAAGGTCGGTTATTTTAGAGAAAAGAATGTTTATGCAAAAGCTAGGGGAAAAAGAAGAAAGATAGTTAAAACCGCTTCGTTTATAAAAAACGGTTGGCGTGGCGTTCACAATAGCACCGAATAAGGCCACGGGTGAATACAAGGAGAGCGACAACTTAGCCAACCGCCTGAATAGTAGCTCATTTAAAATGCGTTTTTGCCTCGAATGAAATTAAGTTGAAGTTTCACTTGGAGGCCTGAATACGCTAAGGTCAGGCGGTCAAAGCCAAGTTAAATTCATCAGGAAAGTGAGGTTTCTTAAATATTTCATTGTTCTCATAGTAGGGTCTTTAGGGTTTTTGGAATTAAGGCAGTGCCAAGTAGCACTTATAGCACCCGCCACTTCTGACATCACCTTGCCATTGCGTTCTTGCTAGGGAGTGTAGTAATTTTTTCTGTACCCGCAATTCGAGCAGTTAGGGAGCCAAAAGTATGGAAACAGGGTTATACCAAAATGAGAGAACTACTGCATGAGATAGACCGGAGCCCAGCACTCTTATCTGGCCCAAACGCTGTCTTGTTTTTCTTTGGGAACTTTATTCAGCAGTTTGTACATAGCTGCTGTCCACTAATAAGGGGATCATGCGTCTCCCGACCCGAGTGGGTGACATCGGAAATAAAAAGTTATCTCAAGAAGAAAATAAGGCTGTTGAGAACATAGCCAGATATCAACAACCCGAACACTTTTCCCCTTTTAATAAACAGCGAAATCGGAGTCTGATTCTCCTGAGAAAAGAAATATCAAGCTTTGAGCCCTAATTAGTCAAAGGCTTTGCTTACGTGAATAAGGCAAGAAGAAATCGGAACTCCATTTCTTGGTTAATAGACTATCAGGGAAACAAATTAACCGATAACCCTGATAAGTCCAATCTTTTATACAATTTCTCTATGTTACTGTATAGAGAAGAGCCGCCTTTTATGAGGAAGAACACCAAAGTATTGTCACACCTCGACAGTTCTACCGTCGTAGTCCGAAGATATCCAACATATGCTCCACAGAAGAAAGGGGCAGGGACGATGACTCGCGAGTGGATTAGATTTAAGTGTTAGTGGACTTGTGCTGCAGCTTTCGCACCCACTTATCCTCCACCACCTGAGCCCAGTGTCGTGACAGACTCAATAAGACCGGAGATGGGGGAAGGGTGCATGTTGCTTGCGTGGCCGGAGCCGCCCCTGAGCGTGCCACCACACTTGGATCCCAGGGAGTGGGAGTGCCATAAAGGCCACATTAAGAAGGAGCCATTTCAGCCTGACTCCCAGTCCGCCAGTCAGCCACTCCACACAAAACACACTCTGGGCTGTACACGCGATCCGATATATCACGTCAGTTGGCAACCTTATAAGCCACAGATTTTAACGCACCTTTATATTTTCAAGTGCGTCACATTGCTTATAGGGAGGAAAAAGCGCTGGGACATCAACCTCACTCTCCCCCACCCCCACATTCAGACCACCGTCCTAGTCTGTCAGTGTCGCTACATGTGCTTTGAGCCTTCAAGGCTGCAACAACCTGTAATTATTTTTAAAGGGTGCCCTATGACTGAATGTACCTACATCAAGGACTTGGGCTTAAGCTACACCCATAAATTAGATCTCTCGCCTCATGCCGATGGAATTACGACCAGAGCTGCTGAGATTTGCAGCTTTATTTCTTATAATTTCTACCTTCCTGAAATTATATTAAGACTTTATCGGATGTTTTTATTTCCCATTCTTGAATTTTGCTGTCCTTTGTTCCGTTTAATGAACGAATCTAGCCGTTCAAAAATTTAAATTATCCAAAAACATTTCACAAAAACTCATGTATTCGACTCTGTCAAATACTTCCTGCTCAAATAGATGCCAGCTGACGAAGCT